>PVJX010001692.1:18692-152323 GCA_004027295.1 Dolichotis patagonum
TTGTTCAAATTACAAAGTTAAAACATGTAAAGTAGACATTCAAACAGTGAGACTGTTAACAGTTCTGCTCCATGATCTGACAAAAACAGCAATATGGTCATCCATCTTACCCACTCAAATATACATGCAATTATATCAAAAGGGTAAAATTAAACACAACAAAACAGAACAAAGTGGATCACAAGAAAGCAATGTAAGAAACATAAATTTCAAAACTAGACAATCGGAGATATTCACTCTCTATCATATTGACTCTTGTTTTCTTCCAAATAGTTGTCCATATTGTCACATAGAGGGAATTCACATGAAACAACCTAGTATGGAATTGATCTGAGCAGGACGAGGAGAGCATTTCAGGTCTTCAAGACCAGACATTAGGGAAGCCATGAATGGCTGTCATGGTATCTCTCATTCTCCTCAAAACAGCTGTCCATACCTTCATATGTGTTGAACTTAAACAAGACAAAGCAAGCTAAAATCACTTTGAACAAAAAGTGATAGTTTTGCTGGATTTCACATCATGACATTATGGAATCAGCACTGGGTATTGTATTGTCTCTTTTTCTTCAAAGTAGTTGTTCATTTCAACATGTGTTATATAGTTGGTTTTCGTAAACTGTTTATAAGCTCTACACATGCATGAGTCTCTAAATGTATATCTATCCTTTCTGTATTAGAGGTAAAAACAAAACAAAGCAAGATAAAACAAAACAATTCCTAGAAAAGCATGAGGCAAAAAAGTCACATAAAACGGCAATACTAGGTTATCTACAAGGGTTACCATGATGTCTCAGCAGTATATAACAACACGAATAAAAACGAAGCATTGGAGACATTATAAGACTTCAAAAGCAAGTAATGATCAAACCAGAGTGGGTATCTTAGTGAATCTTGTCATCTTCAGTGTAGTTGCCTATACTCTTAGACTTGATGCTATCCATCATAACAGATTTAAGTAAAATCAGTCAATACAGAGTAGCAATCTAACAAACCAGATTCAAATAAGATCAGCCATAATAAGACAGTATAAGTTATAAAGGGCTTCAGATTAAGTTGATAAGAAATTAGGGATGATTACCATAATATGTCCTTTTATTTTTGGGATAGCTGACCATGTCCTGAAGTCTAGTGTAAGTAGACAAACTGGAACAGCATGTAATCCATCCAAGCAGAGTGGTGAGAATAATGTAAATTTAAATCTTGTTACCCGATTAACAATATCCTCTGCCTCCCTTTTTTAGACAATTCCTCCCCTTTCACTCCCATAGGGTGCCCTGCTTGTTTTGGGTCCTACTGCCTCCCTATATAGAGCATCTCAATGGACCCTGTCTCCTGATCTACTTTGCCTGTGTTTCTCGCTGTTAATATTTCAAGGCCATCTATGCTAGAGATTACAGCCAATCTTCTCTGCCTTATTTCTGCTTCTGTTTTTCTACCATTGGTTGTCTATATTTCTGTTCCACTCCACTATCTGCCCTGTTCACTGAGGCCTCTCTGCCACTGTTCCTGAAATGCTTGTATTCTTTCTCTCTCTCTCTAAAATGTCCTTCAGTACTTTTTGTAGAGTTGGACTGGTGGTCACAAATTCTCCTAGTTCCTCTTTGTCATGGAAGCATCTTGTTTCTCCATTAATTTCTAGAGAGAGTTTTGCAGGATACATCAGTCTGGGCTGGAGATTTTTCTCCTTCAGCACTTGAATTACTTCACTCCAAGCTCTTCTTGACCTGATGGTCTGTGTCAAGAAGTCTGCCGTGATTTTGATGGGTTTTCCTTTATAGGTGATCTGTTTCTTTTCTCTGATGGCTTTTAATATTCTGTTCTTATATTGAATTTTTGGATCTTGATTATTATGTGTCTGGGTGTAGCTCTGTTTGGGTTGTAGGTGGCTGGAGTTCTGTATGCTTCATACCTCTGCATATCATTTCTTTTTTCTATGCTTGGGAAATTTTCCTTAATAATTTCTGTGAATAGCCATTGTAATTCCTCTGTTTTGATTCCTGCTTCTTCATTCACATGCTTTATTCTTAAGTTACAGATCCTCTTGTCGTCTTCCAGTCTTTGTATCTCTGCTGTCTGCTCCCTTGTTATTTTTAAGAGATCTTCCCTTTCATGACCCCACATTGCAAGCCTGTGTTCAATTTTTGATAGTCTATCTTTGGTTTCTTTCAAGCAGTTTTGCCAGCTTTCTATGGAGTGTTTAGTTTCCTGATAATCTCTTTGAATCTGCTTCATGAATTCTAGGTTTATTCTGTATTCTTCATTAAATTTTTCTCGCCTTTTGTGTTCCTCCATTCTTCTGTCTGTGTCTTCTTGAGAGGTGCCCAGCCTTTCTTTTATTAATCTACTTATCTCTTGTTTAATTTGAATTAATATTTCAGTTTTGGTCCTGCTTATGAGGTCGTGAATATGTATCTTTATGTCCGCTAACACTGTGTTTGATGTTGCATTTTTTCTGCCCTCAATCTCTTTTGTATTTACTTCTCCTGGATCAGTGTTCTCAGGGTCGGGGGCTGGGGTTTTTTTCTTATTTCTCCCTTTCGTCATGTTTTTGCTTCCTTCCATACAAGTGTACAGTGTAATTCCCAGACCCTTTTCTTGTTGGTTAAGGCTCCTCTAGAGGGCGCAGGCTAGGAGCTTTTGCCTTCTTCAGTCAGTTATCAGAGATTAAAATTCAGGCACAGGCAGTGTGCGCTGGCTCCTCCCTTCTGGGCCAGTCAACCTTTGCAGGCCTTCACTGCGTCAGTGTGCACCGATCTCAGGCAATTAATTTGTAGCAGCTCACTGGGTCCCAGCCAGGGGCATGGCCTGGTCCAAGCAGATTCCACCAATCCACTCGACGAGAGGAGCAACCAACTGAAGCCACTTCCTTATGGAGTTAGGGCTTTCCTGCCCAAATCCAACATGTCGTCCAGTCGGTTTCCCCTTTCCCGTGGGAGGGTCTTATTCCCATCACTCACTGCATGTTGATGCCGGTCCCGAGAACTGATGGGCTCCCCGACCTCCGACTTCAGCGCGGCTGCAGTGTGAATTCACGGTGCCTCTGGGTGGGTCGCGTGCAGGGCTGGTCCGGGCGAGCCGCAGGCAGGGCTGTTCAGCTCTGTGCTCTGGCGGCTCAAGCCAGTTGCTTTGGCATGGATCTCTTTGTCAGGTCTCCAGCAGTGATTCAGGTGGCCGGAGGAGTGCTCTGTGTTCACTAATCTTAACTTCTCTTACGGTAGCCTCAGGACCTCATATTTGAGTGGTTTTTTGCACTTTAGTTTCTTCGTGGGTTGTGAGAGTCCATCTCTCTCTGTTTGGGTCTCTCCAGAGTGTTTTATTCTGGCATTTAAGCTTTCTCTCCAGAGAAGGTCCCTCTCCTGCTACCTACCAGTCCGCCATCTTTTTCTACACTCCTGTAATGCTTGACTAGAGATTTTCTAAGCTGGGAAGGGAGGGTGCAAAGATCAGAGAGAGGCAGGAGAATGTTGGCTTTCATTTATTTATATATTGTATGTGTTTAAAGTGTGCAGTGTGGTATTTTGCTACATACATATGTAGAGGTTTTGAATGGCCATGTTTGCTACAGTCTGTTCTAAAATGGAATGGAAAGAAGCATCCGTTTAAGGAAATTGGCTCATCCAAATCATTCTGCTTTTAAGAAAGCTTTGTCCTTGATTATGGGGGTAGAACAAATTGATGATATGAATTTGTTTTCCTTTTGGATTATACATAAGTCTTTGTGCCTTGTTAACAGCCTTGTGATCAATGCACTATATCTAGATGTCACTTATGTACATTTTATAGAATCTGAAATTGTGATTTTACCATTTGTGTAGTTAATACTTTTGAGTCTCTGCTTCTATCCTGTCAATTCTTTCTACAGTTTAGTTCAAATCAATTTCTTTAAAAGGTATTGAATAGTCTATTATGTTACTATCCATATGGGAAAATGTGGTCAAGTTGATTAATTTAGTTTTTAAAAATTTCCTGAATATCTGTTGGCTGGAGAGCACTGTAAGGGATGCAGTCATGAAACAGAAGTTACCTTCGTCCTTCAGAAAGTTGCCCCCTAGGAGAGAAGCAATCGCAGGCAGAGCTGTGATAGACCCAACAGAGTGAGGCATTCGAGAAGAGAGGCAGCAGAGTGCGTGTCCTGAGGGAGGGTAACTTGCTTTGGGCCAAGGGGCCGGAATGGCATGATGCTTTTAGGTACAGGTGATTGTTTATCTTGACCTTGAGTTTGGATCTAGGTTTCATAGGAAGAAATAGGGTGAAGGGCACTCTAGGTGGATAATATAGTATGTAGAAATGAGTTGTATTTTCCTGCCCCCATTGTTGTGAAAGAGAACTGTCTAGTGTTCCGTATTTACACAAAAGTGTCCTCAGAAAGGAGGAGCTATCATGGAATGAGGGCAGATGTTTAATTATACGTGTATATTTTATCTCAGCTAATCTTCCCCAAACCCTTAAGAGGCAGGAAAGTAGTATTGTGCTCATTATACAGATAAAAACCCCAAGGCGTAGAAAACTCGGTGGCTTTGCTCAGGGTCACATAGACAGCCCTCAGCAGGGCAGGAGTCTCCACACAGATCCAGCCGGAGGTGCACAGATTCGCAGCACTTCTTGTTGCTTTCCTGTGGGCCCCTGTAAAAGACTGACAGTCTCTTGTTCATTCATTCTGCAGCTACTTCCTGTGTGTCTGACATATCATAGCTGTGCTGGGTCCTAGGGTACAGCACAGTGGTGGTCTCCTCAGCAACACCACCAACCTGTGCCATAAGCTTCCTAAATACATGGAGCAAACTGAGGTACAGATGATGCCTCCCTTCTTCGGGGGCATAAAGGTTCCAGTTGGGTATAAAAGTGACTTAATGGATTATCCTCATCAAGTAGTTTAAAAAGAAACAGTTCTCACTGAGAAATCATAGTGGAAAATAGAGAGTGTTTAGAAATATATAAAAACATATAAAAGGCAACCATAATATTGCCTTGGAAAAATATATAGAAGTATAAAAATCCCTCCCTCCCCAGCACCCACCTCAGAGGTGACTGCCGTCAGCTGTGTGGAGTTCATCTCTTTTGAATTTATTGCTCACATTTGACAGATATATTTACTTAAGTTTGCATGTACATGCTCTACTTATTTTTTTTTTTTAAAAAGGACTACTTCCCTGCCATTTTCCCTTTCTAAACACAATATGGCCTTGGTCATATTATTTAATTTATCCTTGCTATGACTTTGAGTTGCCCACTGGCTTCAGACGCTAATAGGATTACCTGCAGCTGTAGGAGAGGCTGTGACTGCTGTCTCCTGCTCAGCCAGGGGTGTGTTCTTCAGTGTGTGAAGCCTGGACCAAGAAGAGAAAGATCTGATGACCCCACTGCAGTACTACCAGTGACTCCGGAGAAGCTGTGGATTTGCTCATCCTTGCTGTAGTTGTTGTGCAGTTCTCCGGTCACTCTGTGAACCTGCACGAATCCACCCACTGTGAGACTTGACAAGCTCTGAGAAATTGTTATGAAGGTTGCCATCTTTTGTATCCCAAGTGCAAAGTGCCTCTAAGATATTTCTTCAAATGTTAAGTTTCATTTAAATATTTCAGCAAGGAAAAAAACCAACCAAGTGAGACTGGATAGCTTATAAATAACCATTATTTTATTCTGTAAGCAGCCCAAGCGATGTAAAGTGGAATGTAGTTTCTATCATGTTGTCCTCTGAATGGAAGCAAGTAGTGCATATTTGTTATTCTTTATGCTGAACTAATTATGTAAAAAATAAAGTTCAAAAATATGAGTGGAGTCCTTGTGTGATAAATAGCCTGAAACACTCCAGCGATCATCGTTTGTCACTACGACATTTATTTGCAGAATTCCGTCAAGCTGAGTAAAATCTGAACGCTGTCTCTGTAGGATGTGTCTGTGTGCTCTATTCTGCTTAGTGTGTCACACACAACATTACACTGGTCTCCACTGTGTTCCTTGGATTAAGTCAGGTCTTTTCTGTTCTTGGGGACTTCACACCTGCTGTTCTTCTGCTGGTCTGCAGACCTTGGAGAGCCTCCTTATCTCAGGTATATTCTCCCTCTAATTACTGCTGTTATTTTACCCAATTCATCGCCTCCATGGTACTTGTCGCAGTCGTCATCATCATGGTTGTTTGTTTATTCCTCCTTCTAGCACACAGTGGACTTCTAAGTAAGCACCTGTGCAGTGAATAAAGGGCTTCCTTGGTCATTCTCCCCCTCACTCCCTCTGTGAGCTGTCCACTCACTGCTGGTCACACCTGCTGTGTCAGTGTGCTGGGCACTGCTGAGCAGCAGTGACCTCAGTGAAGTTTTCACATGAGTAATGCTTTGCCCTTCAAATACCCAGGTTCATTTGAAAGTAAATACCAGATGTAAATAAAGATATAAAGAATACACTAGTAAAATACTGAGTATGAATCTTCCTTAGATACATATATATATCTGTCTTCCATAGGAAGACCCAGGCTTAATATGGCGTGGCCCTCATTGTGCACTGCCTGTGTAGTGTGGGCTTGGTCCACATTTGGGTTCAATTTGTTCTTATTGGTATATGCTTGCAGTACATGATGATTGCATGCATCTCAGGGAGTTACTTTTGTCTGCATTTTGGATTTCCTCTGCATCCACAGGGATGCCACCTCCTCTGGAAAAGCACTTACCCATCTCTGCGCCCAGGGGTCCTAGTGACTGATTTCTCAGCACTAACGAATGAACTCCAGAGCAGTGGTTGTCACCATGTCCTGTGTCAGGGCTTCCTATACTGGGTGATGATCTAAAGCTATTGGATATGACCCCGATTCTCCAAGGATGATACACTAGAAAACAGAAGGAGCCTGTAGAAAATGGTACGAATAGAGTTAAATGTATGAACATTTTTATCTTGTTATAAATCACCCCTCCTTTTATAAAATTATTTTTGTAAGATGAGATTTTTATTAATAGGTTAGTTTACCAATGGCCTTTAGCAGAGGATTCGTAGGAAATGCCTCATCAGCTGGGACTGGGGTTTGCCAGAATACAAAGATTTAAACTGTCTTCCATATAGGAAGGCCTTTTCTGGGTTCTGTGTTTGTGTCTGTTATTTTGTGTTACCATTTTAACGTTCCTCAGAAGGTATGTTAGTCTGTTTTCTACTGCTGTGACAAAATGGCTAAGGCTGGGAGCTTTAAAAAGACGTCTGTTTAGCTCACGGTTTTGGAGGCTGAGAGCCCAGCTGCAGTGGCACCATCCCCAGTGAGACCCCATTGGGTGCATCAGGTGAAAGCGGGTGGTCGGGGTAGAGTTAGGGCCAGGCTCACCCGTTAGAACCACCCACTCTCTGCTGACCACCCTCCTCCCGTACCCCCATTATGCCCTGCCAGAGCCTCATCCCCTTCCATCCTCGGCCACCCTGGGATCAAGCTTCCAGCATGCACGCCTTCGGGAGACAGGCTCCAACGAGACTCCAGCAGGTGGCATCTTTTCATGGTGGCGACAGCAAAATGCAAAGTTTTTAATGTGCTTATTTGGGGGGAATTTTACTTCTATATTTGTTCCTCTCAACTTGGAAAGTAATGTTCTCTGTTTGATACCCCAAATACAGGCTTCCTTTTAAGTAGCTATATATTCAAAAGCTGTGTCCTGTTTTTGGTCTAGTGTTCCCTATATCTTATATTTTAACCGGTTGCTTCTCTCTGGCCTCTTTTACTCATTCCATAGGAAATGGAAGATGAGAAAGAATGAGTCTTACCAGTGCTTTGTTGCCTCCCAGCCCTGCTGCCCATCTCGGCTGTCTCCTGCCTCTTTTCTTATCATGGGTAGATGCTGCAGACTTCTCAGGGCCCATTTTCCACACAGGCAAGGCTTACTGCTCTAGCTGCCAGCTTGCAAGGATTTACCACCTTAATCACACTGGAAGTCCGCTCCACAGTTCTCTGTGTCTGGAGTAGTCTCCACAGAGCATGGACTATCCGGATTGGAGCAAGGCCAGTCTAGTGACCCTCCTGCCTTGGCTGAGGCTGGCCATGGTGAACCTGAGATTGCTGAGTCCACCGGAGCCGTTGGCTGGGGCGCTGGATGCTCCTGTTTCTCTGTCACCGCTTACCTCTCACAGCTGCCATGCCCTGGGACCATCACTGGGTCTTTGTGGCTTTTGATGGCTTCCTAATTGCAAACACGCTTGGCTAAGTTATGGCCCAGCTTTACCTCCACCCCTGCTGCACCACCCCTGTACTCTCAGGCCACAGCCCTGCACATCCACGCTGTGCTCAGGCTGTGGTAGTGAGGAACTTGACCTCTGGCTAAAGACTGAGGGGAAGTCATCCTGAATTGCCCTGACAGATCTCCTAGCCCTGAATGGTGGCCCTGTTGGGACGACCCATTGTAGTTCCTGATCTCCTGTATCCCGTGAGATGGACGACAGGTCTCTTTGAGGACTTTTGCTTGTGATCATACCAGATTCCATGTTATTATTTTTAAAGGGGGATAATCTTCCCAATTTTTGAACGGACAGTTTTGTATATCATTAATGCCAACAATGAAACATTATAAAATCAACTTTATCACTTTCATTTTCTCTTTCAAATAAACATTAGTGTAATTTAAGCTGGTATTTCAAAAAACGTTGCAGCTTCATGTATGCAGGATGTGATATGCAGTGAGGAGGCATTAGCTTATGTTCCTCATTGTTACAGTAGTTGGCTTAGTACTTTAATTGCTACCAACTTCTGAAATAAAGTGAATATATGCTGCCTTGTGAAATTACTTTAATTTCTTTCTTAAGCTCTTGTTCCATCCATAATTAAATTTTTATGTCACATTTCACTAAATGGTGAGTATGTGGCGTTATGATGAATGTGCATATGTAATAAATCTAAGAAGGAGTTTAGATTCTTTGGAGACACGACCTAAAAAAACAGCTTACTTAATTCTAAATTCCCAATTCTTTGATGATTTGTGCTGTAGACAGAATTTTTGGTTACATTACAAAGTATGCAATGTGACTTGAACAAGAGTTGCTGTTCTCAAGTCAGCTACTTTTATTTTGTACTAGGTTTTGCCTTTGTGATGTTCCAGAAGTTCTGTTCTTTTAGACCTGGGGGTGTCTGAAACAGCTGCAGCTCCTGTGGGGAGAGCTCCACCCTCAGGTAGGAGGCCTGGCACCCTCCGTTGCTCAGCCACAGGCGAGCTGTAGGCCAGGAATGGGTGTCGGGTGTTTTGCAGGCGCTCCTTTCTTCGCTCTCAGCAGATCCCTTGCTGCAGATGTGCACTTCTGTATTTTACAGGTCTGTAAATTCAGGGCTGGCCAGGTTAAATAGCTCTCAGTTGATTCAGCGGGTTAATGCCAAAGGTAGAATTTAAACACAGGTCTTCCTCCCAAAGCCTGCTCTTGACTTGTTCCCCTGAACCGCTTCTGTACCCCCTCAGCCAACTCTAGGTTTCTGTGCGATGGGCATGATGACTCACGGTCCCCAGCAGTGTCCGGAGAGAGGTGCGGTAGGGACAGGGCAGCGGACTGCGCTTGTGCTGCACTGTATTAAGCAACACTGATGCCACAGCATGGAGGGTCATTGTCTTTCCTTCGCAGATTTTTCCTTTCCATTCTACAGGCAGAAATGCCTCCCTCTGGGCCAGCTTTGTCCCGCCTCTGGGCGGGCGTGTACCCAGGAAGTGAGAAGTGCATGCAGCTGGAACGTGCTCATTGAGCAGGAATGGTGTCCCGAGAAAGACATGTGTGTGACAGCTGCCCTCGTGCTGTGTCGCTCTTTATCATGGTGGAGATGGGGTCGGTCCCCAGGTTGATGAGTGTGGGTGACAGGGTGTTTATGAGGATGTTGCCCTCACTGTCCCTTGCCCTTCCCATGTGGGGTATGCTTATTGGTGCCACCACTGTGTTCCGGCCCCTCTCTGTTCACTTGCTCACGCCGAGCCCCTGCTAAAGGAGCCAGCATTATGCGTGTGTGCATTACATTTCCAACTAATGCAGATCAGTATTTCTAAAATATGGTAAAAACAACTTACTAGGATAAACTACTTCTTAAAACAGAATGTAAGCCATGCATATTATGAGATTTAACAGCTATCAAATTACATTTCCAATGATGTCACAGCAGCAGAATTGCTGGAACTTTCTAAGCACCTATGTTTAGTTTCTGCCCTAGTCTGCTTGCTGTCAGGCAACCGTTCCCTCCCAGCCGCAGCCACAGAGAAGGGCCCTGACGTGGGGCTTCAAGGGTGGTCCCAGGGCCACCTGTGGTGGCCTGCGGCTGTGCTCCCTGCTGCGAGCTCGGTGTGCAGGTGAAGGGGCAAGCCCAGCTGTGTTCTGATTTAGTTCTCATCCTGGGGTCTTGTTTGCTGGGATTGTGGCTCTGGGATGGTCTTATCAGCATCCTTCAGCCTAGAGTCTGCTGCCCTACAGTCTGGTTGTTGGCCTTCTAGTCCAGTGTCCAGCTAGCTGCTGCTGTAAAAAATTACACTTTAAGTGGCTTACAACAACAGAGCTTCACTTCCTTACAGTTTCTGTAGGCCAGAAGTTCACAGTGCGACTCAGTGGGTAGAACCTAGAAGTTGTCGAAGTCATTTCCTTCTAGGGGCTCTGGGAAGATTCTTTTTGCCTCTTCCAGCTTCTGGTGGCTGCCAGCATTCTTCACCTTGTGGCCACCTTGCACCAGCCTCTGCTGCCATTGTCAGCCTGCCTTCTCCTCTGCTGTTTTCATGACTCCTACTTCTCTCTTACAAGAATAATTCTGATTATGTGTAGGGCCCCCAATAAGCTAAAGTGATTTTTCTATCTCAGAATCCTTAAGCATATCTGCAAAGTTCCTTTTGTCCTTGTTAGTCACTTTTCTGTTACTGTGACCAAGCACCTGAGAAAATCAGCTTAAAAGAGGAAATATTTATTTTTGGCTCCTGGTTTGAGAGGTTTCAGTGCAGTGTCTTGGCTTTGATGTGTCTTGACCTGTGGCAAGACAGTGCATCCTGGTGGAGAGGGCATGGTAGGACACAGCTGCTTATCTTGTGGTGGCCAGGAAAGAGAGAGGAAGGGTCTGCATACATCCTTTCTAGAGCACACCCTCAGTGGAAGTGGATATGTCCCCCAAGTAGGTCCTGCCTCCTGGAATTTCAACTATCCCCCGTAGTGCCGCCAGCTAGGGACCTGAGACATTCACAGCCTGGTTTCTAGGCATTAAGATCTAAAACCCTTGAGAAAACATCTTCAGCCTCACCACCGTCAGGTTTGGAAGTCCATGTCCTTGCCAACCTGGCCCACTGTAAGTTTTGCATCTGTTGTGAAGCCCCAGCCCTTCCCCTCCAGGTGGACTACCTGGGAGGTGGACTCATCTTGGGGTGATCTGAAGTTGTCAGATTCTGGGGTCACTTGTGTCTGCTAGGGACTTTACAGATTACTCTATTTAATGCAACCTACTGGCTTTGGCTTTCAACATAAAGATGGGGAAACTAAACCTAAAGGAGGTCAGATAGCTAATGACCCACAGTCCCATGGCAAAGAGAAGGGGGAGCCCAGGCAGTCCTGGGCAGTCTGGCTCCAGAGCCAGAGTTCTGACCCTCTTTACCAGCCTGTCCTGTGGACAGAAGCAGGCCCTGAGATTTGGGCTAAGGCACGTCCGTCTCACAGAGGGCCAGCCGTGAGGGAGGGCTCATGCACCAGGGTATACCTGTGGGCCCAGCCTTTTTCCTTCCCTGCCAGCCTGCAGGATGCACCTTCCCAGGACGGGTCAGCCAGGGTGAGCTGTGTGGCTCTGCCCACAGGACCCACGGAGCTCAGGAGCCTAAGCTTGTAACTTGTGATGTCTTTTTGGCTGGGAAGTCAGACATTAGAGTACTCAGAAGGGCATTTACACCCCATGCGACGGGAGACCTTCCTTTCTCTCTGGATGCTGTGGGACCCTTGAGAGTAGGGGTCCCCAACCCCTGGGACATAGACCAGTACCAGTTGTGGCCTGTTGGGAACTGGGCCGCACGGCAGGAAATGAGCGGCAGGTGAGCAAGTGAGACTTCCCGCAGCTGCTCCCGATCATACACACTCCTGTCTGAGCTCCACGTCCTGTCAATTCAGTGGTTAGATCTCATGTTTCCTACTGTGCATGTTTCCTACTGTGATTGGTGCATTCCAGGAATCTGTGTCGTATGCGCCTCTAAATCATCCTGAAACTACAATCCTGTACACACTCCCATCTGCTCCGTGGAAAAACTGCCTTTCACAAATCTGGTCCCTGCTGCCAGAAAGGTCAGGAACTGCTGCTCTAGAACCCTCTGTGTTCAGGAGGCAGTGCTGGCAGGAGGTGCCGTAGATAAAGCGGCAGCCGTTGTTCTGGGAAAGGCTGTTAGGGTGTGAATCATCCTCCCGACTGTGAAGTCTGAACCCTGGTGGAGCAGTGTTCAGCTGGCTCAGGGAAGTGGGCCTCTGCGTGGTGGCCCGGGTGGCTTGTAGAGCCGAGTGCTTCAGAAGGCTTCCTAGCTGAGGCTGCTCAGAGTGTTTGTAGGTAGAACCATAAAACACCAAGCAAAAGGAAGCATAGCGAGGCTGAGGACTTAAACCCTGTGCTGACTGTTGGGAGGCCCCTCTGGGGAGCCCTGTGCCAGCAGGGCCATGGTCCAGAGCTGTCCACCCCAGGCCCACAGCACAGGGATGCTTCCCAGGAGCAGGGATCTTGTTACATTCCATAAATTTAAATATTTTTAATAAACAAATAGTATTATTGATGAGAATACAAATTTTTGCTTGACTTTAAATTAGGTAATAAGCCCTGAGGTGGCTTCCTTTTTTAAATGAGCTGTTTTAGACCAGTCTAAGAACTGTGCAGAAAATATAAAGGGTTCTCACAGACCCTTTCCGTCCACATGTGCAGTTCCCCGGTTACTGGCATCCCCTCCTGAGTGGCAGGTACAGTTGTCACAGCTGATGCATGTGTACTGATACATTATCGTCCAAAGTCCACAGACAGCAGTAAAATTCTCTCTTGGTGCTGCACATTGACAAGTTCTGACAAATGTATAGTGACGTGTATTCAGTGTTAGAGTGTCACACGCAGTAGTTTACTGTCCCCAAGTCATCCGTGTTGGTCTCTGCATTTCTCCTCTTCCCTAGTCCCTGGTGACCACTGATCTTTTGTTAAATTTTTTTAATTTTAAAAAAGCAAAACAGAAAAAAGGATAGAAATAATAGAGAATTTAAAAAAAAACAGAAAGAAATGGACACTAGTTAATACATTGCATATTGTTATCTTGGAAATAGTTGCTCAGGTTACAAGATCTAGGCATAAAAATCATCAACTAATCAAACAATGACAGCACAAACTGTTCTTTTTGATGAACTAACAGAGAATTAGTATAGTTATGTATCTTTCACACATACACATACATACCGTTATATGTGTATACTTATATACACATAATCTTTTCCCTTCTTCCTTATCTCCTTTTTCCTGTCCTAGTTGTTCTTTCCTTTTCAGAACTTTCTTTCCCTTTCATTATTACAATATCTATTGTATATTTTGGATCTTACTACTCTTTCAGTTTTTATTATTTATTTTTTACAATAGGAGGATAGTGCAATATATACAAATGTGAATCTGATTTATTTCACTTATGAGTATTGTCTCAGATTACCTCCATTTACCTATAAAAGCCTAAAGATTTTCCTTTTTTATAGCTGAGTAATATTCCATTGTATAAAAATCCCACATCTTTTTTATTCATTCTGTAGTTGATGGGCATTTTGGTTGCTTCCAAGATTTAGATATTACAAATCAACAGTCATCTTATTAAAAAGTTTTTGCATTTCAAAATAAATCACCAACAGAGTGAAAAGAAAACCCACAGAATGGGAAAGAATTTTAGCCAGCTATCCCTTTTTTGAAAAAGGACTTATATCTAGAACATATGCAGAATTGAAAAATATCGGGCACCCCAAATTCAAAGACCTAATCCAAAAATGGGCATCTGAGATGAACACACACTTCTCAGATAAAAAATACAAATGACAAATAAATACATGAAGAAATGGTCAACATTACTGGTCATTTGAGAAATGCAAATTAAAACAATGTTGAGATCCCATTTCACTCCAGAAAGGATGGCTGCCATCAAGAAACCAACTGATGATAACAAATGTTGACAGGGCTGTGGGGAAAAAGGAACACTTCTACATTGTTGGTGGGATTAACTAGTGTGGCCACTGTGGAAATCAGTATGGAAATTTCTCAGAAGACTAGGATTGGAAGTTCCATTCAATCCAGCTATTTCCCTTCTGGGTATTTTCCCTGAAAAATTGAAAAGGTCATGTCACAGTGATACATGTGCACCACTGATCTTTTTGCTGTCTCTCCTGGATTGCTACACAGTTGGAATCTATACATGTAACTGTTTTTACAGTGCTTTTCTTCTTTAGTAATATGCATTTATGGTGTTTACATGTCTTTTTATAGCTTCATAGTGCATTTCTTCTTAGCACTGAGTAATAGTTCATTATCTGGATGCACCACAGTTTATCCACTTGCCTCTTGAAGGACATTTTGGTTGCTTCCAAGTTTTTGCAGTTATGAATAAATCCATTGTAAGCATCTATGTGTGAACTTGTATTTTTGGCTCACTTGAACAAACATCAAGGAGTGCAGTGCAGTGTCATGTGCTAAGAATAGGTCTCATTTTATAAGAAGCTGCTAAACTACCTTCCAGAGTGGCTGTACTATTCTGTAGTCCTGTGAGCGAGGAGTAAGACTTCTGTGTCACATCCTTGCCAGTACTCGCTGCTACTGAGCTAGGAGTGTCACCACTCCAGTTGATGCACAGTGGTATCCTGCTCTTGTTTTAATTTGCATTTCCCTGAACACATGATTTTGAGCATATTTTCCTAAGCATGTCTTCCATCTATATATTCTCTTTGATGAGATTGTTTTTGCCCATTTTAAAATCAGGTGGTTCATTTTCTTATCATTGGGGCTTAAGATGTTTTCGTATATTTTAGGTAGCAATCTTTACCAATATGTATGTTGTAAATATTTTCTCTCAATCTGTGATATCTTCACATTCCGTTGACAGTGACTCTTTTTTAAAAATTTTTTTAAAATTGTATTTTAAAAGGGAGTAAAATTAAACACAACAAAACAGAACAGAATGTGACATAAGAAAGCATAAATTTCAAAGCTAGACAACCAGAGATCGTCACTATCTGTCATATTGTCTCTTGTTTTCTTCCAAATGGCTGTCCTTGTCTTTGCATATGGAGCGCTCATACTAAATAACATAGCCAATCTTTTCACAAGATGTGTAGTTCACTGGCTCCTACTTGCTAGACAGGGGGGAGGGCGATGGGGCACATGGGATGGGGGACAAGACGACATGAGATGTCTGATTCTCAGCCCACACGCAGGCAGGATCGCAGTCGCCCCCCAGAGACGGGAAGAGTTCCTTATTCTCCCGGCACCCCAAGTCAACCACACAGTGCAGGTCCCAAGGCGCCAACGTCTTTCCCCTGCACGCCCCCTAAATTCCATCATACTCTCACCTGCTATTTCTTTCTGATGAACTGACATTACATTTCCAAAGTTCTGAAATGACCAACAGACCACAGAAAGAATTCTCTTTAGGCTCCTGTTTGAAACCAGCAGCTACAGTGATCTGCTGGCCTTGCTTCAGGGCCACTTGACAGTGACTCTTACAGAGCAGAAAATATTTCAATTTGAAGTCAACTTATTAATTAATTTTCCCACAGATCACACCTTTGATGTCATATCTAAGAAGTTACCCCTAAATCCAATGTCATGTAGATTTTCCCCATGTTATCTTCTAGGAGTTTTATAGCTTGATGTACTATATTTAGGTCTAGTTTTTCTTTATGCAAACTTTTTAACTAGAGAATAATATTCAAACATAAAGTTAGAAAATCATAAATATACCTCTTGCTGAGCTATCACTAAGTGAACAGGTCCATGATTGTTGCTTGAGTTAAAAAATAGAACTGGTGCCTCTGAACCTTCTTGAGCTCCTACCTGTGGTTATCACCTTTCTTTCTATTTTGGATTGTCAACCAGTAGTGTTGCCTATTTTTGAACCTTGTGTAAGTGAACTCATGCAGCACGTGTTATTTTGTGTCTAGCTTTTTCTTCTTAAAGTTACGTTTCAGAGTTTAATTCATATTGTGTGCTGCAGTATTTAATGTTTCCATTGCTGCACTGTATTCTGTTGGATGATTATAGTGCCACTTGTTTATTTTACTGTTAGAAGGTGTCTGAAGTATCTCCCCTGGGGGCTGTTAAGAGCAATGCTGCTGGACCATGCATGTTCCTGTTGGATGCTAATCAAGGAATAGGCAGTGTCACCATATTTACAGCTTGTTCCTAACTGTCCTAGTTTATAACTCATTTTCCAAAATAATAATTAATTGTGCTCCCTTTCATACTCAAAAGTGTCCTAGTTTTTACATTAAAAAATATACCTTTTTGATGAATACTAGTTTAATATAGTCCAAGAAATCTGTCCTACCCCATAGTCATGAAGATAGTCTCTTGTTATCTTTTAGAAGTAGTATTGTTTTATCTTCTACATTTATTCTTTTATATTAATTTGCATAAAACAACCTTCCTTATTTACCACTTCTGATATTCCTTCTTTACACCTCAGCAACTCATATTACTTTCTGGTATCATTTCCTTAAACCGGAAATAATTATTTTAGCGTTTCTTGTGCTGTAGATCTGTGGACCGTGAATTGTATTGGTTTTCCTTTGTTGAGGAGTTTAAAGTGGCTGATCCTCTGATTTCTGGCTCTGTAGTCCCTCATGAAAGTTTAGTGGTCATTTGAGTCACTGTCTTACTGTAAGTAATGTTTTTTTTTTCCTCTGGCTGCTATCTCTTTGCCTTTTAGATGTTTATTACAACGTGCCTGGATGTAGTTTTTCTTGTATTTGTGTGATTTGTTGACTTCCTAAACTGGTAAGCATACAGTTTTCAGCAGATCTGGCAGTGTTGAGGCTGTGTCTCTCACTCTCCTTTTCTTTCCTTCAGGGGCTGCAGTGACCATACACTAGATCTTTTGATACCGTCGACAGATGCCCATTTTTTTCTCATTTCCTCTCTTCTTGAGATTGAGCAATTTCTGTTGCTCTACCTCATGTTCATGGTCTCTTTCTTCTGTCATCTCTATCTTGCTGTTAATCCCACGAGGGCATATTTGTTTCCAATATTGTATATATTTTATTTAATGGTATTATGCTACTGTTTTTCTTCTGTTTTCTGAACTTATTGTAGATTCTGTGCTTGTCTTTGTCTTGCTTTCACTGGTTTAAATATTTTATTTCCCTTCTCTATTAGCTTAATTGTATTGTTTATATTGTTTTTGTAATTAATCAAATTACAGAGTTACTATTACTAGCCTAATGTTAACATCTCTACTCTACTCCCAGATAATAGAAGGATCTTAGAATACTTAAATTCAAATTATTCTCTTCCTGGTTTTATGTTCTCCTTGCCATGCATTTTAACTCATTTCCCATGTCCCTTGCCTCTGATAAGCCATGGACTCCAGCTTTGTCTTTCCATCTCTTTGAGGAGGTTGGGAGCTCTGCTCAGCCTCTTGGTGGCTGCTTTTAGAATAGCCAGTGGCTTTCAAGGAGAATGTCATGGTTTATGTCGGTGGCCCCCAGGCCTCATGTATTTGTATTGTGCATTTGTGATTGGTTCATTGTCTAGCGCTTGGATTGGTGGTGTCAGTGCTACACCCTCCTAGGGGGTGGAGCCAGGATGTGATGTAATGGCAGGAAGAAGGGGTCTCTCTCTCTCTTGCCGGTTTCCACCTTGCTGTTTGCAGCTGCCATAAACTGCGGCCCGCCATGCCGCTCTGCCTTGGAGCCAACTGAGTATAGACTAAAACCTCCAAAATCTATAACAAATAAACCTTTCCTTTCCCAACTTTGGGCATCAGGTATTTTTGTCTCAGCGACCAGTAAAAAGTAACTAAGACAGAGACAATGGACACCAAAAGTCACACTCTTTGCAAGCGTTGAAGATGTGTAATCCTGTGTTTTGTTTTCAGAGGGAAAGCATTTTGGTAGCTGCCAGAAGGAAGGAGTAGGGGAGGATGAAAGAATCTCTGACCCAGCTTCCAACAACTTCAGTTACATCCTGCTGCCTTTGTCCTTTGCAGTCAGTAAAATGAAAGGTTCAACAAGAGGACCACCTGGGAACCTTCCAATTCTCAAACTATTGCAAACCATCCTTTGCCATGAGATTAGTGTCTACAGTGTAGTTTGTAGAAAAGTGAGGGCATAGAATGATGGTTTTCCATGATACTGGGGAGCTGGGTAAAGTCAGCTAATCTAGAACTTGCCATTGGTGTTTCTAGTGAGCAAGTCAAATGTTCTGAGGCTACATTTTGCCACAGACTAAGAAAGAGCTTATAGGCACCTATTTAATTTCTGGCTCACCATGAGGTTCCATAAGGATTTTCTAAATGAATGAATGAGAGATCATCGTCCTAATGTCTCTAATTTATCAACTGCCTGCTGTGCCAGGGTACATCTCTGAGTAATCTTGATTTGACACCTGCTTCTCCAAGGGGCAAGCGTTGTAGTGCGTTAGCTGCACACTGGGGAAAGGATTCCAGTCTGGTCTTATATTAAGAACATTTTACCAAATAGCAACATTGGCAGCTTTAGTTCTCCAGCAGCCTGCATTTTATGCCAAGAAGCAAGATAATCTTCTGTGTAGCAAGGGCTTTTTCAGCTTTATAATGATGTATTAAATTAAACACCCACTCACCAAATATCTGTGAGTGTTGACTGCAGCAGACGGATCTGGGTGAGTGGTGCAGGAATGCATCTTGTCACAGCTGTTCATTTATTGGTTTTCATTATTGGATCATTTATTGATTGTGGTTGGATGGACAGGTATCTACCAGGGTCCTCCTACTCCCCAACAGTTTGTGGCTATGGTGCCTAAATAATTGCATGACAAATACCATGGCAGATGTATAAACTGAAGTAAGGGCACAGCAATTCAGAGTCATGGATGCATTTTAGCATTCTGGCTATTTCAGTAACCTTCAGGAAGGGCCTTAGGGTGTGCTGAGGGCAAACACAGACAGCCCCAGTTGTGGCCAGCACCAGTGATCAGCAGTGTGAAAGTCTTTAGAAGTTGATGAGCAGGAAGTAGAATCTAGTTGTTCTGATTTGCATACTTAGTTGCCAGAGAAGCCAAACACTGTTGCATAATTTTTGCAGCCTATTTGTGTGTTTCTGAATTGTCTGTCCTTTTTGTAACCTGTTTTTAATTGGGGTCTTTGTCCTTTTTAATGGTCCTATTAGAGCTTTAGAACATTCCAGTAACTATGCCAATCCTTGTTGTATCATATTTTATTAATATTTTTTCTCACATTATTTTGTATTTTAATATTTACTATGCTTTTAATGTTTTCATAGTAAAAATCTAGTTATCTTCTTTCCAGGTTTATGTTTTTGATGTTACTTTTAGAAAAAGCTTGAAGGTTACAAGTATTTATGTGTTTTAAATATTCTTATAAATTTTTTCCATCAAAATTTTTAATTTATCTGGAAATATTTTGGGCATATGTCATTATACGTGAAGCTGACTTAATTTTTCTCCACATACTTGGTCAATTATCTCAACACTGTCATTGAATGACCTTCTTCTTCCCCACTTACAGGAGATGACGCTTTCATTGTTTACGGAAGCCCTATACATCATATTTCCTCTGTATATAAGCTGGATGACCTAGATTTCTGTTTTCCTTCATTGATTTCTTTGCCAGAACCACATTGCTTTGATATTTTATCTTTGAGTCATTGTTACATCTAGCAGAGCAAAATACTCATTATTCTTCTACAAGGATTTCAGCATCACTTCATGAGTTCAAAAAGTTGTGCAAGGATATGCAGTGGACCTAGTGAACATATTAAATGAAATAAGTCAGACCCAGAAAGACAAATGTTGCATGTTCTCACTTACAAGAGAAAGCTAAAAACATGGCATCCCAGAAACAGCGAGCAGAGGGCTGGGAGGGTGTGGGATAGAGTAGGGTGTGGTTGACACCACAGGAGCGTTCATGGAGGGGGACTAACAGCTAACGTTCTGTGGCATGGATGAGTAACTGTGGTTGACAATTGTATATTTCAAAATAGGTAATAGAGAGGATGTTGGATATTCCCAGCACAGAGAAATGATAAATATTGAGGTGAGGATATGCCCATTACCCTGATCTGATCATTATACATTGTGTACATGTGTTGAAATATTACACTATACCCCATGGCTGCATACAACTCTGTGTCTGTTAAAAATTAAAAAGTAGAGGGCCAGGGATATAGCTTAGTGGCACAGCGCCTACCTGGCAAGTGCAAGGTTGTGAGTTCAATTCCAAGTTAAAACAAACAAACAAGCTTAAAAAGTAGAAAAAACAGCCATGCCAGGATACTTATAATAATTAGTATACAGATTGACTTAGGGGAGATGTGGTGTCTTTTCAGTATTGGTTCCCCAACCAGGGAAACAGCCTCATTCCATTTTCTTTCTCACTGCCCTGCTGGTACCCACGTAGTCTGCGGCAGCCAGAGGCTGAGTTGTCACAGGGTCTGAGGCGGCGAGCCTGGGTTCAGCCGGATCGAGCCCTGCATTGGTCTGTGCCGCAGTGCAGTGGGGTTGCTCCCAGGCTCACATGGTGACCAGGTGTTGTGAGCAACAACCTGGCTGTAGGTTTCCTTCTGAAAAAGTTTTAAAGAATGATTTTCCTCAGCACTGCCAACACAGTCCTAACAGAAACATGTTAGACCAACGTAAGTCTCCTGATTCTTCCTAAGCAGTTGGCATAGCGAAGAAATCAGTCCTCAGCCATCTCTGTGAGTGGAAGTCCAGGAGCCTGGGCCGGGGAAAAGGGGCGGCTGTCTGCACACGAAGTTTCAAGTGAGCGTTGATGAAAATGCCATCTCAGTGTCTCTCGACATGGTCATGTATCGACTCCCTGATTGTGGCAAGTTACAGAAGTAGATACTCTGAGCAGGGGGACAGTCTACCAGCTATGCTATGAGCATAGCAGGTTCCGGGAGAATCCGTCATAGTTTAAACCCAAGACGCCCCCACCCCGTGTGCTGCATTGGTACGCATGGCTGTGCTCTGGTGGGTCCGTCTTCTGATGAGCTCCATAGCTGAATGTGCTGTTAGGCGATGAAGCCCGGTCAGAGATGGCCACCAGGTGTGACCTGAAAGGGTGGATTTTGACTGTGGCTCTTGCTTTCTCCTTCTGCTTCCTGGGTTCCAGAGCTGGAACAGCTTTCCTTCACCATACCCTTCTGCGCCATTGCCTCCTTGGAGCCGGCAGAGCCCGGGCTGGAACCAGGAGCCAAAACAAACCTCTCCTCCTTGAAGTTGTGGAAGGTGATATTTTGTCCTAGCAGTGGGGACGTGACTAAGACAGCTTGTTTTCCTTTTCCTCTTACTTATTTTCCTTTGTCCTGCTCTCTGGTGGGCTTTTTTGCCTGGCTTCAGTACTCTGATACTGGTCTTCTCCTGAGTGAGAGCAGGGTTTTAGAACCGCCTGTTTTTGCATGCTGATGTTGTCTTCTCTGAACATCATGTTGGTCACTTCCTGGATGGTCCAGGGGTGTGTCAAACTCTGCACACCCCACACTCAGCCTATCAGCTCCTGTAACCTACTTTACCTCTGAGATATATATATATATATATATATATATATATATATATATATATATATGACATCTTTTTTGAGGCACAGTTTCAGTATATGGTTCAGGTTGGCCTTAAACACTGTTTAGCCCAGGCTGACCTCAGACTTACAGTGATCTTCCTGCCTCAGCCTCCCAAAGTGCTGGGACCACAGGTGCATGCCGCCATGCCTGGATAACTTCTGATATTCTCAGTCACCCCTCATAGCCACTGCAGCTAGAACCCTTGAATGTTGCTTTTGTTCTCTCTTTCCTGCTGGTCTAACTCATCCCCTCCTTTCGGCATAGCCCTCTGCTGCCGATGCTGGTGTTGGGCATCTCTTCTCTACGCCGTGGCTCTCAAGCTGCAGTGAATGTCGCTGTCTCCTGAAGCAGCACTGCTGAGCGTATGTCACTGGGCCCACTGCCCGGGTTCCTCCTTTAGCACATCTCGAGTGGGCCTGAGGGTCTCCACCTCTAAGGTCCAAGTGGTACAGATGCTGCAGGTCCCACATTTGGGAAGCACAGTGTGCATCCAGTAGTCCTTGGCTACTTTAGTGTCCACACTTCTAGCGGAAGTGGTCACCTAGCTGACCACAACCCCAACTGTGCCATGTCTTCGTCCTCCCGGGGTTTCTCAGCACAGCAACCAGCTGACCTTCCTCCAGTAGGGATGTTGGAGGATGAGATTTGTACGTGAGTAGAGAGGCATCCTCCTTTAGTCTGGGCCCCACAGTCTGCCTGCTGAGGGAGGAGCCCCGCATTCCCTCCATGCCAGAGGTGGAAGCTGGATTCCCCAGTGCTTTAGCAGGATTAAGGCCTGGCATCGGCTCAGAGCTGCACTCTCTCTGGTGAAGCCATTTAATGCTGCAAATAGAAAAAGGTGAGAAGCCAGGCTCATCAGAATGAGCAAGTAGGCAGGGCTTTGGAGCAGGGACAAAGGGACTTGCAGGTCCACTTTCCTCTCTTAGTCAGAAGCCTGGTAGCCAGCCTGGTTTCCAGAGAGGTGTCAGTGGACCCACACATAGAGGCTGTAAACTTGAAGCACTTTTCAAATGTACTTTGGTTGAACATGTAATGGTCTTTTGGGATGAGACTGACTTAACTCTTCCCAGTGCTTTGGGAGTTTTGTGTGTTTCTTTCCACCGCTGAACACATTTGTTTGGTACCCCTTCAAACTAGCCAAACTGGCCCTTCACACTAGCCAGGTCCCCTACACACTTCAGCCTGGGAGTCCTTCCTCAGCCGTGGGCCTCCCACCACCCTGCGCCCTGTGCTGGACCCCAAAGATGGTGTGAAGGAAGGACTGAGAATGTGGGTGTGGTCTCACTGGCCTCAGAGAGGGTGCTCCTCCTCTACACATGTTAGTTCAGAGGGGGCAGCAGGCTGGGCCTGAATCCGTGGGGACCTTCTCAGGAGAATCATTACAGCACTTTAAAAATATTCAGGTGTTAATTATAGAGTGTTTTGTTCAGGTTTTATGTTTTCGAGATGTGAACAGTGCTTTTTATGAATAACTATCAGAAATGTTTTTGCCAAGTAAGTAAAAAAATTTTTTTTAACTTTTTTTTTTTTTTTTTTTGGTGCTGGGGATCGAACTCATGACGTCACGTTTGCCAAGCAGGCACCTATACTACTGAGCTAAATCCCCAGCCCTTAACTTTTAATATATTTTTTTTTTTTTTTTTTTTTTTTTTTTTGTCTTTTTGAGACAGGGTTTCACTAGGTATTCTAGGCTGGCCTTAAACTCATTTGTAGCCCAGGAAGGCCTTGAACTCTAAACAATCTTCCTGCCTCAGCCTCTCAAGTGCTGGGATTACAGGCATGTGGTACCACACCACACTAAAATGTGTTTTCAAAAGAGAGGGCATTTGACTATGACTGCATGAGGCTTTGGAGGGACATCTAGACAGTCATAACACAGGCCCAGGGATGCCAGAGTCAGGAATGAGCATGGTGGCATTCTTGGTGGGGTATCAGATGTGGCCAAGAGTCCAGGGGTGGGCCATAAGAGAACCCTGCAGGGAAAACCTGTCACTCTAAGGGAGCCCTGGTTCATCTGGTAAAATTGAGGACAAGGGCAACATGGCTAATTGGAATCCACAGGAAATCTCTAAAACTCATTTTTAGCACACGGTTTGTTCCTTGCCCATCAGATCTGTTTACCAGAACCACTGACCATGGAGCAGAATTGTCTAATTGGAAATCACCCTCCCTGTCTTCTCTTGTCTTATCTAACATTCAGGAGGAAAGGGAGGCATCAGCAGGTGTATAACAAGTGGAATGAGGGTCAGAAATGAACACTTGCAGTTTTCCACCGCCTGGGTTGCTGCTCCTGAATTGTCAGAGGTGGACCGTTTCATCCTCTGTTACAGTGACATGCATGCTTGAGGTCATCCAGCAGTGTCTGTTAGCAGTAGTGTCCCTAATCAGAGGAAGGAAGTCAGCTGAGAGGTGTCACATTTTTGCCACTGCCTTTAAATTCCTCTGCTCTCTCGATCAAACCGTGGGTTTGATATCTGGACCTGGGAACCGTGCGTGTTTATACACTGAAGCTAGCGGTGCTGGGGTGGAATTGTTATATTTACAGAAGCTTGATAACTCGATTCTTGCACCGTGTGTGTGTGTGTGTGTGTGCGTGTGTGTGTGTGTGTGTGTGTGTGTGTGTGTGGTGGAAAGCCTTTCGACAGAGTCTCAGGTCTGAGCACCCTTGGGCCTTTTTTCCCTCTGCTGTGAACTCCCTAGGACACCCTTGATCTGGGCTCCTTTGGCTACTGGCATTTTGCGCATTAGAATTTAGAGCAGTGATGCTGGACCTTTGAGAGACCGAGTGCCCAAACTGCAACACCAAACCCACTTACTTACCACGAAGTGTGGCCGTGCAGTTAACCCTGAATACCCGATGCTGGGCCGTGTGGCTCTGCGCTGAGGGCTTCGTGTGCCGCTACAGCTTTGCCACCCACTGTTGGCATGATCGTCTTTTCCTTTCATTTTAATGTGTAACTGATTGCAGACTGGACTATT
Source organism: Dolichotis patagonum (assembly GCA_004027295.1). Lineage (NCBI taxonomy): Eukaryota > Metazoa > Chordata > Mammalia > Rodentia > Caviidae > Dolichotis > Dolichotis patagonum. The sequence goes on from PVJX010001692.1 coordinate 43,392, forward strand.
TTTCTCGTGGCTGTAGATGACCTGACCATGCTGCATACAGAATTTCTCTCTCTCACCTAATACTGACAGGGATGGCATCTCCAGGATATCCCAGCCGCGTTTTCTCTTTGGATCTGATGACCATCTGCAAGGCTTCTGGGTTTATTTTCCATTGTTCCCACTTCACAGCTAGTGAGAGGATGGTTTCTTTGTCTTTCCTCACTGCCATGATTTCCAGGTGGGGTGAGATGCAACCCCTCTCTCCCCATGCCCAGCGGGGCATTTCAGAGGGGACCAGCGTGAGGTGCAGGCAGCAGGGACAGGTTCATCTGTGTCCGGTGCAGCCAGGGGTGGGGTGGGGCCCCCTCCCGGGCTCCCCTCCCTCTTCTACTGACCCCTCCCTATGCCACTGGACTCGCTTCCTGGGTGGACGGACACATTTGTCAGAAAAAGCGCTGCTCCGGGCACACATGGCGCTAACCCGCCAGCTCGCTCTACCCCATGCTCTGTTTCTCAGCCACATCTTTCGCGGCCTGTGTGCAAGCCATCTTCAGACCCTTGCTTCATTTTGGGTCTCTTCATATCCCGTCTGCAGGCCTCCCTAGAGCACAGGAGTGTGAGTGAACATGTGGACCAAGGCAAGGCCTTCCCAGCGCAGTGGCCTGTATCGCACCTTTGGCCTGTCCTCAGGGAAGCAGTTTGCCCTCTGCACCATGAAATACTCTAGCTGGGAGAGGAGTCCGGGTGCTTGTGTGGGTTGCCGTCACCTTTTCAGGAGATAACACCCCTGGGAAATGCATCAGCCTTCTTATCCTAGAGATGCATGGAGCAGTTGCTGATTTTGAGTAGGGACCCAGTAAGTCTCAGCCCGTTTTATTTTTGCAGGGGATTCTGAGAGTTGAACCCAGACCTTCACACCAAACAACATCCTCAGACTTCTTTTTTTTTTAAATTTTGGAGCAGCATCTCACTAAGTTGCTAAGTTGTCCAGGTTGGCTTAAATTTGTGGTCTTCTTCCTGTCTCAGCCTCCTAGAGTGCTGGGATTACAGGCCCAGACCACCATAGCTTCAGCCCAGTTTTCAAGGGTTTTATTTTACCAAGTTTTAGAGAAAGTGTCTGTATAATGTAGACGTTTGAATATAGCAATTTGTTTTTATCACATAAAGGCTTTACTAGATAACAAGATCGTGTGTAGTCTCAATTGCTGAATTAATATTAATCCACAAAGAGAAAACAGACTTTTCTAGTAAAATTCAATATATTTTAAGTTTATTTTTTAGTACTTAAGGGAAACTATAATTCAATCAACTACTCCTAGTTGGAGTATTCACTACTGCTTCAAAAAAATAGATCATTAACGATATGATTGATGCCCCCGTGTGTCCCTCCCTCCTCCAAGCGCCCCCTCCCCACACAGAGCACCTGCCTAACTGGGAAGTTGTTGGCGTTTCCCTGTACCGTTACAGAATATTCCTAACCTGTGTTTGGTATTGTTTTAAGTATTTAAAATATTTATCTCATGATACTCTAGTTATATATTCTTGTAAAACTTGAGTTTTTGTTATTTTTAACTCAGTGTTTATAAGATTCATGCATTTCGAATTGGGGACTCCATAGTTGGTTCATTTTCACAACCATTTCATTTGTATGGATGAAGCATTTCATTTGTATGGATGCTGCTTAGCATGTTAGCAGCTCTATGTGGTGGTAGATGCTGATGAACCGTGAGCGAGGCTGTCTTAAATTTTGTTATCATAAATAGTATATGAGTATGGTGGTTCTTATGAATGGCTCTTTGTAGCCCCTAGAGAACGTTCACATACTCATGTAGAAGCCTAGATTGTGAGATAGACAGATGATAGATGATAGATTGATAGATAGATAGATAGATAGATAGATAGATAGATAGATAGATATTCCCCTCACCATGGGTCTGCTTTCTTGGTCATGCTAGGTAGAGTTTGTCTTCATAACTCTGGCTTCCCATTGATTTTTAAAGTGTTCGAGTATAACATAGAATCACATCATAATTTAAAATTTTTCTTTTTCTAGACTACTTTTGGCACCTCTTCATGAACTGAGGTACCCCTGTAATGTTCCAAATTTTGGAGTATGATGAAAGAGCAGGACCTTGTGAGTTAGAAAGGATGATGTCTCTGTTACTGAAAATCTGTATTATCTTAAGCAGCTTAACTCAATTTCACAAAGCATTTCCTGAGCACCTTCTAGAGACTGGAAATAAGACTGAAAAAGACAGAGTTGAGCTGGGCACAGTGGCACCATCCATGCTGTGGGAGGCTGAAGCAGGAGGATCATAAGTTCAAGCTCCAGTCTGGGCAACTTAGTAACTTAAAGAGACTGTATTTCAAAAAAAATTTTTTTTTAAGAACTGAGGAATGAGCTCATTGTAAAGACTGTAGGTTCAGTCATCCCCTGTACTGTAAAAGAAGAAAAAAGAATCAGTGTCCTCAAGAAACTCAGTCTTACCAATATTCCCGAAGCAGAAATTGCCAAGACCTGTGGCTGTCACCTCTAGAGGATATAGCACTGTGACAGATGAATTGACCATCCTGTGCTACCTTGCTTTCTCTCCTACTTTTATCTCTCTCCTTTGCATGGTCTGTCACTGTGGGGCCACCTCTTTTAAGGTTCCCGCTCTGTTGAAGACCTAGGGTTTTTGTTCCTGTGATTTTTTTCTTGATCACAGCAATGTATCTGCCACTTGCTTTTCACTGTTGTGATTCCTACTCACAAGAGTTTTTGTTTGCTTTGTTGTTGCTAAATCTTTGTCCTTGTTTATTCTGAAATCAGGAAGACCGAATGCTTGATTTTCTGAAGTCACAGATCTGATCATGTTAATCCTTTGCTCAGAACTCTACCATGTGATGACTGAAAGAGGAGTGCTCCCCAGCACCCCCAAGGCCTGACCCCAGCCTCCCCACTCCTCCCCCTTGTGCACAGTCACGCAGCTTCTACAGACTCTTCTCTTCTCCCATGGGACCTTTGCTTTCTGTATGCCCGGAATCTCCACCCCAGCCCAGCCTCCTCATCTTCCTAGTCTTTACTTCCTGGCTCCCCTGGGGGAAGTCTTCCTTGCTGTCCCCACTTCTCAAGCCAGAATTATCTCCTCTATTTCAGTGTCAGAGGCTGAGGGAGAGTGGCTTCAGAATTCCATAGCCAGCTGAACTAGCCGCTAAAAGTGGGTGTCAGACGCTTGCAGACCGGTAAACACTGAGGGAGTTTGCCTCTTGTAGACCTTCTCTGGGTGAAAAGGCATATTCCCAATTGTGCAGTTGAGAATATATCTTTTTGATTTCAAACATGTGTTTCTATTTTGAGATCAACTATGGTGAAAGTATTTACACTGGGGAAATGAGCAAGTGCTGCAAAATAAGACTCTTTTTTCCCCCCAGAGAACCAGCTCATCTGAAGGAGAACTGATGGTCTTGCTTCTTTGCATATGTGTGTGGGTGTATTATGGCTAAAACGGAACTGTCTTTTAGCAGTCCTTCCTCTTAGGCTTTTGGGAAGCCCACGTGTGGCAGGAGTGATTGGAAGGCACATGGCTCCAGACTCAGGTCGCATCCTCTCTCCTCCCCCATGATGGAATTCTGTTGCCCATGACCCCCACCCCGGGGTTGTTGCTCCATCCCTGGCAGACCTGATCACTTCTTGGAGGCAGAGCCAGGGTGCTGATTGTGGAGCTGTGCATCTATAGTTGCTTGAAGTCCACTCTTTGAAGTAGAGTCTTGGCCTGGCCACACAGGTATTGTGTGGAATTGAAGTGCAGGCACCAGGGCCCCTCTGTCAGAAGCAGTGCTCTGCACTCTACCATCTGTGAGTCTACCTGGTTCAGGCTTCCTCTGAAGCAGCCCCAGAGCCAGAAGGACAGGACAGGGGCTGAGGATCTGTTGGGACACTCGACCTCTTTTGGATATAGGAGCCAGGGTTAGATGACCTGGTGCATAGACCAAAAAGGAGAAAATAGCCAAGAGATACAAAGCAAAGTATAGGTCAGAACTAGTGGAGCTGGTAAACTGAGGAACCCAAACTGGAGGCAGAGATGTAGTGATGGCACTGGGAGGGGCGAAAGAAGACAGATGATGGAGGGTGAAGATGAGGGGCAGAGTGCTGGGAGAGCTCACAGCTTGGCTGCCTGGGGGGATGGAGCAGGCAGTGGTGACTGCATGATGTGGGCAGGGAACTGGTGGCTGTGGAGAAAGCTGCAGGGTCTTTCCCTTCTTTAGGCAAAAAAAATGGTATCTCCTAGTTTAAGCGTGGTTTTTAAAGTACCATACTGTCCCTCAGTGGCCTTCGCCTGTGTCCCACATGCATAGAAGGCAGAGCTGGAGGAGATCCACAGTCCTCAGATACTCTCCTGGGGCAGGTGGGGCTGTCTCCTCACTCTGTCCTGTGCACAGTGCTTACTTCCAGAGTGACGCAGACAGCACACCAGTCGTGGTCATTTCTTCTTAGTTTTGGGACAGTGTGTGCCTATCTTCCAGGAGCCTGCTCCATCTTAGCCTTTCAGAGCAAGTCCATTTTCATCTTACTCCTTTTAGATTTCTATTGATCTAGTGCGTCATCCATTCATTTGCTGACTCGGGATACCTCTTTGAGAGCCTTGCAGGCGGCCTTGTCAGAGAGCCTCTGGAGTGCAGAGGGCAGATGCCAGGGACAGCGATAGACAGCCACAACTGCTGGTTGCTGTCACCCCAATTAAGCTGGCTTTATTCTTCAGTCATCAGGGATTTCTTTAGCAAGGTTCTGAATGCCAACCCAATCTTGAGTGTGAAGCTGGGCAGGCAGATGTTGCCTGTGCTCTTGGTACCATCGTCCTGGGCCAGTAGGTGAGGCTGCTGGTGTCTGCATGCTGCCCTTTCGGGACATGGATGCACTCAGGGAAAGGAGGAGCAAGCTGAGCATAGCAGTGAGATGCTGGAAGAGGCATCTCTAACTCACAGGCCCAGGACTCCCTGGGGCAGATGCAGGACAGACTGTGGCCAGGGAGGCTGCTTTGCCCAGCATGCACGACAGAAGCTGTAGTCAGGGAGCTCTTGGGGTTTGCTGCAGCTGGCTGGTGAGGGGCCAAGCCTCACCCTCCATTCTTCCTGCTACAATGTTGAGGTCCTCGGGCCAGAAGAGTCAGTCAGCAGAGAATGGATGGTGGCCGGGATGTGCAAAGATTTCTCAGCTGAGCACTTAGAGTTCAGCATGCGAGAAGGAGGAAGGAAGTTGCTTAGCATCTTCCACAGTGTAATTGTTGGAAAGCTTTGCTTTCCTGTTTTTTTTTTTTTTTTAACGGCTAAGGTCTGCGCTGACCCTGGGTAATTGTGGTGTTAGGAGACCACCGGCTCCTGGCCTACTGGAGGCTACCACAGCACGTGAGTACGGCGTGAGTGCCAAGTAGCTGTGCCCAAGCTCAGCCTCTTGGGAAAACAAAACCAGATCCACAGAGGTGAGGCCAGAGCCTCCTGTAGTCACTGATGGAAACTCAGGTAAAATAATTAAAAATGAAGAGAAGCATTTGCTCTGCTTGCAGCCAAAGACAGTTGGGTGGTGTGAGGTACCACAGGACTGTGGGGCAGAGGTCAGTCTTTCAGGTTCCTGGTGTATTATTACTGCCAATAGTAATAACAGTAAGGTCTGCCGAAGCAGACCTTAGTTTGGGAAACGCATTGGACACAGGTAGGCTTTCACAGTAAATGTAGGTGAGAGTGAACTGTTTGTGCCGTATACTAAAATATAAAGGTAAGAAAAATATGATCAAAATACAGGAACAGCTGCTAAGCCATTGTATGCTTTAGCATCCAAGATGAAGAGCTACAAATTTTTACTCCCTTCTGAGATTTTATATTAACAATAGCTATAATAATAACAGTGCCCAGTGCATCATAGGTGCTCGATAGATAATTATTGAACTGCATTATTTTCTCCCCAAAAAACCAGTATATGCTTGTTATAAAAATCTAGATTCTGAAGTAAAAATAACCCAAGTTCTACCACCTAGCTCCTCTCAGATATTTCCAATACATATAATATGTGTATGTGTGTATGTATATGTGTGTATATACATTCTTTTATAAAGCAAAGATTGTACAGTACATATTTTTGTAACTTGTCTCCAGTCAATAGATTGGGTCATCCCATCTAGAGTCTTAAAGTGACAGAGCGTAATGAGCTGTGTAGGGAAGGATTTACCAGTTTGTGTGGTCTATGACTTGACATTTCTCATGTGCTGTCCTCTATTTAGCAGGTGTCTTCTGCAGAGGTGCGCATTGGGCCCATGAGACTGACGCAGGACCCTATTCAGGTATGCCTCATTCCGCAGTAGGGGCATGTGTTTCAAGAGCCCTGTGTGAGGGGATGCTCTAATACAGTTATAATGGCAGATGGCCATCCGGGCCTCTCCATACACGGTGCATATGTACATGTGTTTGTAAATGTTTGCTTTTATCGACATCGTATTTGGGAACTTTTTTTTTTCTTCAGATGTAAATATCGCTGCATTTCATGTGCATGTCTAATCAGTAAATTGCATGGTGGATTATGAGGAAGAACAATTCTTCCACCAAACAAACTAGTCTATCCTGCATCTGGCTGTAGCCAGGGAAGGAGGAAGCAGTGTGGCTGGGCTGTGCTGAGTTAGCTTCCATGTACGGTTCCACTCCTGCTTTCCAGTACCATTTGAAGAGCAGAGATGACAGTGCCTTTCTCAAACGAATCTGTGAGTTACATAGCATGGCACCAAGGGCCTAGATCATGGCCTGACAGTGGAAAAGAATGTTACTTTTTGGAAGCTAAGAACCATGAAAAGCTCCCTTTTCATGTGCCATGTGACCTGAGCCGGGCAGCCTCCTGGGCTCTGTGACCCAGAGGGGACCAGAGTCTCAGAACAGAAGACTCAGCTGATCCTAACAGTGACAGCAACTGTGTCTTCCTGGCAGCCCACAACTTTTTGCGCACCTACCAGTGAAACATGTGTCAAATGGGTTTGTAGTAGTTGAGATAATTTTAAAATGCTCATCAGTATGTAAGTTAGCTTGTTAGCCTAAATAAGTGAGCTTTATTTTTTTTGACAACTGTGTTTTGCTGGTACCTTAGAAACCTAAACTATGCCTAGATACATGAAATGCCTACAAGTCATAGACGAAGCAGCCAATGTATAGATGACAGTGAAAGACAAACTAAGGATATACACTGTTTGAATTATGAACAAATGGAAAAAGAGAATAATGCTTTGTAGATAGTTGGCAAAGGAAAAGCAAATCTAGGGAAAAGAAAAAAAAACAAAAGGAAAAGATTCAGCTTGGGAAAACCTGATGAAAGCCAATTTAGGAACAGAGAGAGACAGAAAGGGAGAGAGACAGAGGCAGAGAGACAGAGATATAAACATAAACCACGACTATTTGTATGGATCACAAACAAATGAAAAATCCCAGTAATCATTTCAAAGACATGTACTTTGTACCACAGTTTTGAATAGAAAGGAGCTAGTATCAGGAATTTATTTCCAAAGGAATTTCCAGAGTACTGTAGTTTTAGATCAATTTTATTTACTTTCATTTTGCCATATGTTGCACTGGTAATCTCACTCTCTTAAAAATGTAATTTACCAACTTACAAGATATTTCAAGTATTCATAAAGCTACTTGTGTACCTACCTCACACCCACTTCTATCATATATTAATATTTTAAATATTAATGTATTAAAAGTTTTAGAAAACTTTTTTAGAAGTGAAATAATGCAGCCACTATGTAAGCTCTTTATTTCTTTTGCCTCCTTTCTTTTCTAAAAGTAATCGCTATGATACATATTTAGATACTTTTTGTATGTCCGCTAATAATATTCACCTCATTTTATGTTTTTAAGGCTTAGTTGAAAGATGTCACACTATAATCGTCATTCTAAATTTCTTTTTATTTAATATCATTTGATATCATATCTAAGAACCCATTGCCTAATCTAATATTTACTTCTTTTTTTTTCTTTCAAGAGCTTTATAGATTTAACCTTTACATTTAGCACTGTGCATTTTGAATTAATTTTTTAAAATTCATTTTTGTATATGGTGTGAGGTAGGGAATCCAGCTTCATTCTTTGCATAGGATATCTAGTTGTCCTAGCTACATTGGTGAAAAATACTGTTATTTCCACCTGAATTGTCTTGATACCTTTGCTAAAAAAGTTGGTCATAAATATAAGGATTTATTTCTGAATTCTACATTTTATTCTATTGGTTTATATGTATGTCTTTATGTGTGTACCCACTTTTGATTACTGCAGGTTTAAAGTGAAGCTTTAGTGCAGCTGTGAAGTATGAATTCCCCAACTTTATTCTTATTTTTTAAGATCTTTTTGATCATCTGGATTCCTATAACCTTGATGAATTCATTTATTAGCTCTTACAGTTGTGTGTGGTGTTCTTTAGCATTTCCTATGTGTGAGATTATTTTTTCCTTTCCAAATGTGGATTCTTTTTTCCCCTTGCCTAAGAATATTTCAAAAACAATGATGTGTTTATTTTTAAAAATACTTCCAGAACTTTTCCCACAATGGTTAGACTGTTTTATACTTTTATAAGCAACATGAAATATCCAGTTACTGCAAATCCTTGATAATATTTGATGTGGTCAGTCTTCTTAATTTAGCTATTTGATAAGTACTGTAGTACTCTTACTGTGAGGTCAGTTTGCATTTCTCCATGACTAATGATGAGTATGTTTTTGTTTGTCTGCTTATTGGCCATTTCTGTATTACCTTTTGTAGTATGATCTTTGGGCTCTTTAAGTGAGTTAATTTTTCAAAGCTATTGAATTGAAGCAGTTCTTTACCTATCCTTGTTATAGGACTTTGTCAGACTTTAGAATATTTTCTTCCAATCTATGTATCTTTTATTTATTTACATAGCTCTAACTTTTGATGATGAATGTATTTCATTTTGATTTGATTTTGTATTACATAATACATACATGCATATATTATCCATGCTAAACAGTCATATTTTATAACACAGTCTCCAGTAATACTGTATTTCTGTCCTTTCACATGTAAATCCTTTGTAGGGTTTAAATATTCCTTAATAATATCATTTCTCCATAACTGAAAAACAGTTGTCTGTAATTTTGAATTTATTACATTTGATATCAAAGTGTACAGGAATAGTTTTGATTTATACTTAGTCTTTGAAATGTAATAATAAAATGAACTCCATGAATCTTCCACCCTAGGCAAGAGCTGGAGCATCACTGGTAGTGCTGGCTGCCTTGCCTGTTCCCATTGTGTGAATTTGGCCCCAGATGATAGCACTGCAGCTGACCAAGTATTCCTGCCTGAGTTTGGAAAGAGATTCTGAAAAAAGATAAGAAGTGCAGCTTAGGACTAAGAATAATACTGCTTGGTCTCTTCAAACATGGTTTGGTTCCTTGATCTCCTCACTCAGCAACTTCTGAGTGCCTACCGTGTGCAAGTCCCCCTGCTAGGAGCCACAGAGGGTGGAAAAATGGTGTGATACTCCTTACTACACACAAGGAGTCTGGAAAGTGGGTTTTATTGTGCGCAACATTCCGACTTTAGAGGCATGGACAGCTGGCCCTGTATTGTGCTTCTGCTACCGACTTTGCAGATGTCTTAGAAAAATCAGGCTGTGTCCAAGTGTTTTCATATTTGTTTGTTTGCTTTTGAAGAAAAGTATCTGTTTAGTTACTTCATTGGAATGCCAAAAATATTAATTAGCAACATCAGCCAAGAAACCTTATGGCTTGGGAGGAAATGACTTGATAAGATTATTTCTGGATGCCATTTCTGTGGGTGGAGTGCTCCAGAGTTCACTGGGACTGGAGAAACTGGGACAGGAGCTAGGGGCAGCACACAAGTGGGAGTGGAATGGGCTGGCAGGGAGTCACTAGAACATCTCTCCAGGGTGAATAGAAGTGACTCACAGAAAGTCACATTTTCTAATCTTGGCAAGAAAGTAAAAAGCTATTATAAGGCAGTATATTCATATCAACATGATACTGTCTCAAAACTGAGTGATTTTTTCTTCCTCAATGCCTGGGTCACGTTTGTTTTCCCAGCATGTAGAACTGATGTGTTTCTGTTTAGAGAATCCTGTCCCTATTCCCTCATGCTGGGTTTTCCAATGAACTTGGAACCAGATCCCCACAGCTGTGGTCCAGCCTTTTTCCTACCAAGGCAGAAAAAAAAGGTTTCTCCCTTCAAACCTCTTTCTTCATGGGCTGCTGGTGTGGCTAAGTGGTAGAGCACTTTCCTAGTGCGCCAAGGCCCTGGGTTGGATCCCTACCACTGCCAAACAAAAACACAAATGAACGCTTGTTGGGCATGAACTTTTCTGAAATCATTGCATGTTGGGGTTTTACATATTGGTGTGCTCTTGGCCTTGTGGGGAGCTGACCATTGCACATTAGGTGAAACCTGTGATGGAGGTACACAGTGAAGTGACAGAGAGGACAGACCGAGCAGCCTGCTGTAGGCACACATCCCTTCCTACCCTGTCATTGCTGCTGCCACGTTGGTTATGTCTTTGACCTAGACCAGCCAGTCTCATGGAACCACACAGTAGTTAGGAATTTGGGGCCCAGTATTTTAGAGGATGAACATAAAACCAAAGGGGAGGAAGTTACTTAATGCTTTCGAAGGCTCCAAGGTTGAGCCAGCCTCAGTTCACATCCTGCGAGCGGGATGGCAGTGTCCTGAGGAGGACACTGTGGTTACAGCCTCTGAGTGTGGCACTGCCTTCGAGTGTGGGCCCACGCTTCTCATTCTCACCCAGCCCTGTGTCAGCCCTTAGACTCACTCTAGCTTAGGGTGAGAGATGAATTCCTGAAAGATGGTTCCTGGAAGATGTAAGTGAGGTTTTGTTTTGTTTTGTTTTGTTTTGTTTTTTGTAGAAAGAGAGGCTCAGCCTGGCGGGTTGAGGTCTTTATAGTTACACTTGAAAAGCAGCGCAGTAGTTTTGCACAGGTCCAATATGCACAAATTTAATGAAATAGACAATACCAAGCCCCATCAAATGTGTTTCAGATTGCAATTATTTTGTGTATTAACTGTGAATAATTTTGTAGAATACAATTATTTTGCTGCTCACTCTTCCAGGTCACTGTATATGCAACAGATACACGATGTGATCAGTGACCTTGCATGCTACCTTTTCAAAGGCTCTTCAGCTGGTCCCTGCCCATCCATTATTTAGCTTAAGTTCTGGCAGCAAAGTGTGTAGTTGTGTTGCTTCCTGTCTCCTAGTGATAAACCACCACATGACTTTGTGCCAGGATAGATCACCAAAAGGGACTGATCCAACGGAGCCCACAGTGCAAACAAGGAATGAAAAGAGGTGATGCTGTAAGTGAACGTGCACCAAACATCCACAGAGTAGGAGACCCAGCTGGCTGTGGGAATGCTCACATGGCTGCCTTTGAGACTCAGGGCATGGAGCCTGTGAAAGTCAGGCTCATTGTCCTGAGGAGGACACTGTGGTGAGAAAGATGAAAGTGTCCCAGAGGAAGTGAGGCCAACAAAACATGTCACATCCATTAAAGGAGCTGAGAGATGGGGACGATTCTGGAGGCAAAGAAGGTGAGAGGCCAAAAGCAGATCCAAGTTCATCAAGCTGTACAAAGGATGCCTCTTTCCCGTTCCAACTTATGCGGCTGGGAGATGGTGGCAAGCACTGTTCAAGTTACTCTTGATAGATAACCTTTTGGAAAAGCAATGAAATCTCAGTTGTGAGAATATTTCACAGGGTGCTACATAAATGCTTGTTTTATGTTTTATTTTCATTTCTCGCTACATGAATAGCAAGCAGTAAAAGAGCTTGCAATGATTTGACAGAAATCTTCGAAGGTCACAGAACAGTCATAATTTTACCTGTGTTTATAAATAATGCTGCACCTGATGGGTTTTTCTGTCTGGTTCTAGCATGCAAAGGGCAACTGCCAGCAGTTGTGTCTGACCCTGGACAGAGCCCAAGTTGTCCAATGTCTGCTCCAGAAGGAAAATGTTTCCTCATTGTTTCAGACTTTGCCCAGATCTGTTGTCTTGTACTCTTTTGCTGGGTTATTGTCCTAAGTGAGGACGGATCACTGCAGACAAACTGCCTTCTCATGCTTGTGTCTGGATTGCTGTCTGTCTGTGACTACCGTGTGTTAGTGCATTTATTGTACTAATGCTTCCCTGATTCCCTGCTGTGGTCTGAGGGATGGAAATTGGCCTCTGGCCCCTGGGTGTCTCTGTCCTCTTTTTAGTCCCAGTGTTTAACCTGCTGCATAGTATGTCATCAGTAAATATTTTTGAATGAATGTTGAGCATATTATTTGGAGCAAGCACAGGACAGGGATCTGTTTACTTTTTATGAATCAAATTCAGCTATATACCTTTAATGATGAGGTTTTAGAAATGTATTTTGCAAAATCATTTTATGAGATTTGTCTTAGTGAATGGTTTGTAAATATTAATGAATGATTGAGTCTAACAGTGAAACTCTAAATACTGATAAGTAAAATGTTAAAGCCAAAGAAAGACTGCATTGCTTAAGTTGTTACGGGTTTTGAGTTTTGGTGGCAAGTAACAGCTGCTCTATGGAAAAATGTAAGTAAAAGGATAAGAAATAGAGAGCATAAGATTTCTTTTCAGAATCCAAGGCAAAGCCATGGCTTGGGAATGTTGGCAGTGGTTCACCTCTGAACACCCCGACAGTGGGAATTTAAGAGTCTTCCATTAATATCTCTACTACTAATGAGCCATGGGTCGTAATCCTCAGCCTTTGGGTCCGTCTGCTTAAATTCTGAATTCTGGAACAAAATCATTAGGTCAGCTATCATACAGGAGATGGAGACAAAGAGTCTGATCTTGGTTGATTGGGTCCCTCCCCCACTTCCTGCAGAAGGTGTGATTGTCCTGAGCCAGGGTAAGCATTAACAGAGGCAGTCTGACTGCTGTGGCGTTTTACTCTAAAATGTATATTTTTCCTCGCTATCGATTTTCACTTTGCTTGGGAGTTGAATAATTCAAAAGCAGTTTCTCTAAATCAGTGTTTTATAAATGGAGAGAATTTTAAATAATACCCTAAGACATTCTGTGGTGAATGCCTTCATATTGTAGATAGTCCTGTTTTAAAATATAGACTTTGTTGTTATTCAGGGATAGTAAGGCCAACAGCTTGGGATGCCATTGGAAAAACTGCCCAAGAGGAGGCTAAATGCCCCACCATGCAGCGAGGTCAGCTGGGTGGAGGGGCAGGAGGAGGACAAGGACAGGGCTTCTCTGCAGTGTCTGTGGGGCATGTTGGGCAGACAGCCTCAGAGCTGGCCAGTTGGTGTGTTTCGGGCCGTCTGAGTGATAGAGGTTGTTCCAGATTGTCTGATACCTGGTCCTGTGTGATCAGGGAAGGGGGAGAGCAGCCCACAGCCCAAGAATCCTGGGAGAGGGGTTCAGGTGTGGGTTCTCAATTGGTCTGCACAGAAAAGCTGAGTGCCCAGCAGAGCAGTCTTGTGGCTCTAGGATTGGCGACTCCTGGGAGAGGCTGTCAGCAAGGTCCAGTTGTCAACACCTCAGGAACACAAAGATAAAGCAGCATAAACCTAACTTCCCTTTGTAAGGGTTTGTGTCTAACTGTGATGTGGCCCTTGGCTGTGGACTTGCCCCCCTCCCTGGCCTCTTGTGTCCCTGGGTCACCTTGGACACAGTCTTGGCCTCCGGGACCTCCGGAGCCCTTCCTAGAGGCTCCTCCATTAGCCATCCAGTCCTTCCCTGGGTACCTCCACACCTCCGCCGGCACCCACTCAGCTCTGCCTGGTCCGTGGCTCAGCTCTGCTGCATTTCTTGTAGCACTTATCATTTACTAACACTCCATAGCATCTCCTTTGTCCCTCTACCATGATAGTCAAGGAGTCTTTATTTCGTTCACCAACAACCCTGTTTCAAAACAAGCAAGCAAAAATAATAAACTCTCTTATATTTCTCAGGAAATCCTACAAATAGTTAAATCAGTCATCAAATATTTACTGAGCAGCTCCCAAGAGCCAGGCCGGGGCTGGCGTGGGGGCAGAGGGGATGCGGGGAGCAAGGCCACAAGTCTCTGCTCTCCTGAAGCTTGTTCCCCAGCGTGGGAGGCAGAGCATAAATAAATGAGTAGGTTAGATGATGGTGAGGCTGCCGCTGGCACACTGGCTGGCACAGAGTTGGGATGTGAGGGGAACTGTAAGCCCTGCTCCCTTCTGTTCCATGGGAGCTTTCAAGTGAGCAAACAGAGGTGAACTTTCCCCGTTTTACTACCGTTGGCTCCACTCTGTGTCATCATTCTTTTTGTACTTTGGCAAGGTTTCAGTGTTTGAGGGAACTTCTGAGGTTGTTTTGAATTTCCTTGTGTTCCTGTGACTTCATAGGTATTGGAGAGCTGCGTTTGGAAAGGGTTTCAGACTTGGAGGCTAATGCTGTTTGCACTGGAGCTGAATAGATGCATGTGCAAGTCATCACTGTACCTGCATTCACTATGCTGTTAATTTTGTAGTTCATCTTATTTGAAAATAAAGCTAATTGGAAATTAAAAATACTTGAAGTTGCAGCAAATGGCATTTCCCACTAGTGTGACTGAGCACCTGTGTCTAATTGCTCAGTTCTTACATGCACTTGTGTTGCTGTTCTGATCACATCTCGCAGCCAAGACATAGGCTGCAGAGATGGAATAACTTGTTTAATGCCCCTGCAGCCAATCGAACCAGGTGGCTTCCAGGCAGTCTTGCAGTACTAGGGATTTAGCCCAGGGCCTTCACATTGAGCTGTATCCCCAGCCCTTCTTTTATTTCTTGAGACAAGGTGTCACTGAGTCACTGAGTTGCCCAGGCTGGGCTAAGGCTTGCCCTCCTCCTGCCTCCAAGCGTGCTGGAGTTACAGGTGTGCACCCCCATCCCCGGCCCAGAGCATGTCTGCCCTGTGTATTCCAGGCCTCTTCGTGATGCCTGGACTGTGGACTGTGACATCTGCCAGGTCGCTCTGTTCTCTGTTTCAGGTTTTGCTGATCTTTGCAAAGGAAGATAGTCAGAGTGACGGTTTCTGGTGGGCCTGCGACAGAGCTGGCTACAGATGCAACATTGCTCGGACTCCAGAATCAGCCCTTGAGTGCTTTCTAGACAAGCATCATGAAATTATTGTGATCGATCACAGGCAGACTCGAAACTTCAATGCAGAAGCAGTGTGCAGGTACCTTGCTCCCTCTACAGTGTTTATGGCCACTGAGCAGTTCAAAATGGGCTTCATTTATAGACGTCTTTAGTCCCATCCCAAATATTGCTGTACCCTATGTCAGCCTCCCTAAGCAGAATGCCCAGGGTACTGTGATGAAAGCTGTCACCCCTCCCTGTGCACTTGTCTCACCTTTCTGTGTTTCTACATTTAGGTTGTACTGAATTCTAAGATCTGAGCGGGGGCCCCCTAAAAACTTTTACTCCTCTTCCTACCACAAGGATTGCTCATAAAAAAATACCAGAATTCACACAGTACTCCTTACACAGATTTAGTTTGGATCTAAAGGAGATATTTTAAGCTTCATTATTCTGTCCCCAAATGAACATCAGAAATGTGTGAAATATAAAATTTTCCATGCCTGGCACAGATGGGCTGATCCTGAAGTGGGCTTCCCAGAAGCAATGGGAAGGGGGCCGCCCTGCGGCAGCAACGGGTGTCCGAGGGTCCCATGTCCCCACACTCTGGAAAGCAAGCACATGCCTGCTGATATATAAATGCCCAGTCACAAGAGGTGGTTCAGGGTGCACTGAGCTTTTCAGCAGGGGTGGACTGCTGTGCACATAGATGGGAGGAGGTCACTAATGAAATGCTAGGCAGGAACAGAGTCCAGTTACATACGGAGCTGGAATTCTCTTGAATATTAACAAGTGCAAAGAAAGGTGAGAAATGGCTTCTTAGAACCCTTGGTTGAGACAAGAAATTAATGGGTTAAGAGAAGTTTCTTCTTGCAAGCAGTACCTTGCTACATGCTGATCAATCTAATTTCTCAAAGGAGATTTTCTTTCTTTCTTTCTTTCTTTCTTTCTTTCTTTCTTTCTTTCTTTTTGTCTTTTTGAGACAGCGTCTAGAATGCAGTTCTGGCTGGCCTTGGGCTCACTTTGTAGCCCAGGCTGGTCTTGAACTTGCGACGATCCTCCTGCCTCAGCCTCCTGAGTGCTGGGATTACAGACTAAAGGAGATTTTCCTAAGTAACCACTTTTAATGATTTCAAATCTTACTTTTCTTTGCACTGCCTTTTTTTTTTTTTTGTACCAGGGCTCAAACTCATGACTGCACGACCTCACGCTTGCCAGACAGACACTTAGGCCACTGAGCTAAATTCCCTGCCAAATGTTACCTTTCTGCATAGAAATATTTTCCTCTTTAATATAGTGTGTTTACATATAAAATATTTGGATGCTATTTTAGTATTAAGTATATTTTTTTCTAGAAAAAAGTCTCAGAATAGAAGCAGGTCCTTTATATCTAAGTACTATGTCCACTTTTTCCTGCCCTTCATTTGTTTTTCTGTCATGGTTTCGTAGTAGAAATACGACAGTCCTCAGGCATATGTAGAATGATATAAGACATGCTTTCATTGAACAGGAAAAAATATAGGAAGAAGTCTTTTAACTCAAGTCAAGGCCTCATTTAGTAACTAAGGTTTACATTCTTCCTTGAATGTAAGGAGACAGTTCTGTGGTCTAACAAATGTGCCTCTGTTGTACCTGATTGGGTAAACAGCGGGGGCCGCCAAGCTTTGTGGTTCAGGAGTTCCAGTGTCCATACCTGATGGATCATTTGTTGACCCTCGCCACTCGTGTCAATTTTGCCAGATTCCTGAATGTTCATCAGCAAACATTCCCTAAGGAGACTGGTGGGGACTTGCTCCTGGTAGACAGGCATTCTTTGCTGTCTGTGACCCTGGGTCCCTGACTTGGAACCAGTCTGGGCCTTGGCCTTGACCAGGCAAACATGCTTGGACTCCAGCATCCCTGCCCCCTCATCCTGGCCCTGCCAGGTCTGCTTTAGTCCTCTCCCCCAGGGTGAGGTCAAGATCTCTCTTATCACACAAGCTCCTTTGGAGTGGTGAGAGAGAAGAGCTGGGCAGTCAGAAGAAACCCTGAAGGTGGAAGCCAAGAGAGGACATGCTCTGGCCCAGCTGTGTGCATGTGTTTCAGCCCCTTTCTAAGCCAACCCCTGAGCACCACCCTGGCAGTGCCCACATGGCTTCCCTGGGGTGGAAGAGGCCAGGGAAGGTGATGAGGAAACAGTGCTTTCCTAGAAACCAGAATGTGTCTCTCACTTGATGTGCATTGGTCCTTCTGTTAGGCATCTGATAAGCTCCTAAGGGTAAGACATGTGAAGCTTTGGCTTGCAGGACCTGCTCTGCACAGTGGCTGAATGGGAAGTTACCTGTGTAGCCCTGGAGGGTGCTGACCTGGCCCTCTGTGAGCTCAGGCTGCTGTGCAAAGAGCTCGTCCAATACCTTTGCCCCGCGAGGGAAACTGCTTTCCAGCAAGGCTGTGACAGCTGATGGTTCACAGAGGGCCCGGTCCTGCAGCTGCCGCACTCATAGAATAGGCCCTGAAGTATCAGGACAGAGGAGGATGCATATTTTGAGAAAGGCTGAGGGATTTGGGAATTGAAGAGGCTGAAGCAGTAGGAGCTGCTGTGGCGGTGGCGGTGGTGGTACATGGATAGCACAAGCCCATTAACGTGGAGAGGAGCAGAGACACCCATGGCCAAGGAGAAACAAGTACATGTGGTTGCACAAATGACTCACGTGTAGTGTTGGCTTTAGCAACGATGGGTTTTTTCCAAGGAATCTCAAGATACACAGAATCCAGACCAAGGGAACAGGTACAAAAAAGCATGCTGCTTTGCACTGTGTATGGGTCTTTATAAAAAGGTCTCTAAGTCATGATCCTCTGACCAGAACAGTCCAGACTCTGAGCTGCAGCACAGCACATCTGCACAGGCTTCAGAATTCTGTATCCTTCTGCATTTTGACCCTGTTACATTCCTGGGGAGTGAACTATGCACAGGTGGGCTTGTTTCAGCAAATACCATGATGACAGTTACCATATTGCAACCTCTCTCAGCTCCAACTGGTGACCGGGTTGCTGAAAGTATTGAAGCATAAACAACAGAACAACTGCAAACTGGGGGCAGCTTCTTGAACCATCTGCAGTAGGCTGTAGCCTTCCTATGTGTATCCGTCTGCCAGCAAGTGCTGCACATTTTATTCTAAGGTCAGCTTTCTCAACTATGATTTTAAAAAGAAAAAGGTCTAACCCAATTAGCTCCCCCAAGTACAGACTGGTAACTAAGGAATCATAAAACTTGTGATTTTTTTCAGAGCAGAAGTTCAATCAAAAAATGTAAAATATAAGTGGAATTCACTATTTTTTGAAGTGGAGAATTGGCCATGGGACCCGTTGGATAATTACCTGAGAGTTAACATTAATTTTAAAAAATGAGGAGATTGTTCTGATCCACTAGGGCATCTTTTTTTGTTGTCTTTTATGTGTTCTAAGACGTTTTCTCCAGAGGGAGATCTGGTTGGGGGCCACTTCCGGAGAGCAGAAGTTGCATTGGTTTAAAGCAACACAGGTCACCTTGTTTGGCTTGGAACTTTGTCTCTGCAGGTCGATCCGGGCCACAAACCCCTCGGAGCACACAGTGATCCTTGCAGTGGTGTCACCGGTGTAAGTACCTCCAGCCTGGTGGGAGCCAGCGCTGTTCACACTAAAACATTTGTTTTGCATCACCCCGGCTTTAAACTAGCTGTGCAGTGGGCATGTGTAAAATACCAGTTTTAAATTTTACTTTGGGCTTTTTGTTTGTTTGTTTGTTTCACAAGTTTCTAAAAATATTTAGGTATTTCTTCTTATCTTACATAATTGTGGTTAGTACATTCCTATGCACCTCAAGAAAAATAAAGTTTACTCATCATTGTTAAATGCTAGAAATGGCTAACAGAGAGGCCTGGAGAGAATATTGTTCCAGTTTATCTTTTTTCTGTGAAGTAAAGAGATGGGAAAAGTGCTCAGTTTTTATTTAAGAAGAAACAAGTTGTAGCACAGAAACGAGGAGACACTAGCTGCACCAGAGAGAAGGACTATAGAGTGGTGGTGGGGGCTCTTGTGTGGCTAGAGTGAGGCAGTATGGGTCAGCAAAGAAGAGCAGCTAGGCTGTAGGGACAGCGAGGCCAGTGGATGAGAGGCAGTCTGCTGGGTGTCCAGTGTGGATTGGCCAGCCTTTAAAATGAGGGAGACAGCAGGAGAAGATAGCTGTTTGTTCAGCTACCATGGTTACAAGCTTTACAGGTAACAATAGTCCTAGTCAGTTTACGGCTGTCCTTAGCTACAGAAAGACTAAGAGCTTCATGACTTGGCTCTATTGTGGTGTTTGACACAAAGTCTGCATCAGAGGAACGAATAAGCCAGCAACTCTGTGGAGAAAGCGTAGGGCTCCCCGGCAAGCTGGTGCAGGGGAGAGCTGAACACTGTGCTTTCAAGCCGTGTCAGCCTGCAGCAAGGTATGACTGTGAAGTCCTGCTCTGACATGCTGTCCTTGAGCCCCTTTATTGATAGCTACCAGGGACTGTGGTCCAAAGACGGTGAAG
The DNA here is from genome assembly GCA_004027295.1 of Dolichotis patagonum. Classification (NCBI taxonomy): domain Eukaryota; kingdom Metazoa; phylum Chordata; class Mammalia; order Rodentia; family Caviidae; genus Dolichotis; species Dolichotis patagonum. Next base: position 63,025 of record PVJX010001692.1, read on the forward strand.
GGTTAGGCCTCCGTAATTATCCTGGTGGGAGATGAAATTGGAAGAGGAGGGAGTTGGTGGAACCCAGACGAGAGGTCAGCCTCTGTCAGCCCTGTTTCTTGCCTTTATCTCCTGCCCACTCTGAGATCCCAACAGTGTCCCAGAACCTTGGACATGGGTGCCAGAACTCTGCCCGGCCACATGGCATTTCCCCAAGCCTCGCCTGTTCTTTGGGTCCTACAGTGAAACATTTTTTGCTTCTCAGAGCACAGGTGATTCCTAGTTCTTGACAAGCAATGGCTTACTGTGGCTTGTTTATGATTTTCATCTATTTTTCTCCTTTTTATTATCAGAGGACAGTAACAATAAAATGAATGTCTGTGTCAGTGCCATCTAGCTTAAAAATAGAATATCATTTACACCTTGGGAGCCTTTTTCCTACCCCTTCTTACATGTCAGTTGAGTTCCTGGGGGAAAGAGGAAATAAGGAAGACAGAATTTCCTTGTAGGCAGGATCAGCTATGGGCAAGCTGTAAAGAAGCTCTAGGGCTTCACTTCTTCCCTCCCTCCCTTTCTCCCTCCCTCCCTTGTTCCCTGTTCCAGGCTGGCCTCAAACTTGGGATTCCCCCATCTCGGCCTCCCAGGTAGCTGGGATCACAGGCATGTGCCATCACACCCAGCTTCTCTTCCTGCTTTCTATTGGCATTTTCACCTGACCCTTTTCTTCCCTTTTTCCTTCCTGATTTTCAGGGTGTGCACCCCATGCTGCTTGCCGGCTGTCTAGTGACACATTTCTCTCTAATGGTGACAGCCCAGCTGTGGGAAGCCCTCACGACAAGACGGCCCCCACCCTTTATCTTGTACTCAGGACCCAGCTGTAGGCCCCGTGTGGGACACCATCTCATAAATGAGTTACAGGGGTCAGTTTTTGTTTCCCTCCCTTCTAACTTGTGTTCCTGCTGACACTTGTTTCCCATTTGGACATGGAGTCCAGCCGTCAGTGCTGACAGGTGGCTTCCTCACATGGAGAGTTGGATCCCCCTGGGCCTTGGGGAGGGAGTGGTGCTTCTAAGAGGTCTGGGGAACCGCAGTCTTAGGATGCAGATACTCCCTCACGCATGCTCTGCTCTCAGAGGGCTGTGCAGGGTTGAAACAGGTGACTTGCTTATGTGTGGCAGTGTCACTTTCAGGCACATTGCTGGAGTATTCACCACTATTTGTGTTCCATTTGCAGCTGGAAGACAGATGGGGTCTGTGTGCCTGAAGGCAGAGGCGTGCTGTGGGCAGGTGCTAGTCAGGAAGCTGCTCTCAGAGCTAATGCTACGTCGCAGCGTGAGGAATCCTGGTTTGTATCTGCTAAATGATGACATTTTGTGCTTTGCTGCAGATCTGATGACCGTGAAGAGGCCTCAGTCCTTCCTCTTCTGCATGCAGGCTTCAACCGGGTAGGTAATGGTGAGCAGCACTTCTCACAGATAGCTGCTTAACCCCGGGTCCCCCCACACAGCAAAGCGAGCAGCGTGAGAACTGGTAAGGGAATTGAACTCCGAGTCTGCAGGGCCAGTAAGTTACTGTGCTTTTGTGGAATGGCTAAGTTTTTTCCTCTTACTATTTCACATCTCAGCAGTAGACATGGAATGATGTAAAAATACATTTTACCACAGCAAATCAAAATTCTGTAGTCTCAAAGGAAGTTCCTGAAAATCAGTCTAGTCAGTAAGGTTCAGTAGCTGTGCGTAGCTGCATGAAGATGAGTTGACCAACATGGTACTCAGGTCTTTGGTGACCTGCACCCAGCCAGTGCTTTTACCCTGGGGCTAGGCATGCTGGCTACAGCATCCAGGAACTCCTGGTTTATATCATTAGCATCAGCCAAAGAAAGTCCTTTGACAACAACATGAAAAACACTGATACTCAGCTTGAAGATGAAGGTTGATTATTCCAAAGGAGACTAATTCACAAACTGGCTCACCAGGCATCTGAAGGTGAAAGTTGATTAGAGACAAAACTGTGGTTATGAACATGGAAAGATGATGATGGGGTTGATTCAAAATAAAGGGAGAAGAGAAAGGGGGATAGAAAAGGATAATTGAAACATAAATTTTATGGAAGTATTGCTGAATTATGCTTGTAATCCCAGCACTTGGGAGGCTGAGGCATGGGAATTGTTGCAAGTTAGAGAGCAGCATGGGCTACAAAGTGAGCCCAAGACCAGCCTAAACTGGGTAGTGAGACCCTGTCTCAAAAAGACAAAAAAAAGTATATTTCTTAATATTAAAGTGAAAACAAATTCTTACAGAGAAGTTATGGAGGACTTTTGTGTGCTCGAATTTTATTTATTTATTTATTTATTTATTTATTTATTTATTTATTATTTTATTTAAAGAGAGAAAAAGCAAAACAGAAAAAAGGGTAGAAATAATACAGAATTTCAAAAAAAAAACATTAAGAAATCACTACTTGATAAATTACATATTGTCTTTTTAGAAATAGTTGTTCATGTTACAAAATTCAGGCATACAAAGTGAACAAACAGTGAGGCTGTAAACAGTTCTGTTCAATGATCCAACAAAAACTTGGTAATATGGTTATCAGTCCCACACACTTAAACATACATGCTGTTATATCGTTTAGCGCATTTTCTTTTCCTCCTTTTGCTTTTTAAGTACATTATCTGTTTAGTTATATCATGTTTCAGCTTGCTCAGTACCTTATTGACCTGTTTCGTTGTTATTTCCTTTTTAATCATCTTATATAATTCTGTTGTTTTGTTTTTGAGTTTCTTGTCATCCATGTCACATGGATCAGCTTTGATGGAATTGGGAATTTTTGGAGGTATTTTGTTACCCTGCTTTCTCATGTTCTATTGTTTTATTTAATTTTCATTAACTTGGAGGTAGTAATATACAATAAAACAGAATGGAATAAAGCCAATTGAGACAGTATAGTGAAATTGGCACAGAACATCACAGCAGGTCACCAGGACAACAATAATAAGCACCATTGTATATCTCGTTATCTTCAAAATAATTGTTCTTCTATTAGGTACAGCAAAATCAAAAGAAATATGCAACATTATAGAACACATCAAAACAGAATATTGAATAGAGCAACTCCGTTAATCAGGACAAAGCAAAACGGCGATAAAAATATCTGCCTTCAGATATAGTAGAAGGAAACTCCCCCCACTTGCTGTACCACAGCAGGGGAGATATGATATGTTTGATTCTAAACCCGTGCCCTGGTAGGCAGCAGGCTGGTTACTGGTTGGCACAGCACCCTAAGTTCCAACATGGTGTGGATCTCAGGAAACGCTGGTACTTCTTGTTCCCCACCCTGGGATGGCTGCTCGAATTTTTTCATAGCAAGCATATTTATTACTTCTATTAAAAATATAAAAGGTTTCCTTTTGGGTAAAACATGGATAGTGATCCCTACTGGCCCATGCAAGTTTTGCTGATACTCTAAACTGAAATAAACGACCTGTATTGTCTTGTGAATTCCTGGTTTAAGGGAAAAGGAAATTCTTGGAGTGACAACTTTTTGAATAATGCTGGTAATTAGTTTTAATGTTGAGTTTGACTACTTCAAGTAGATTTTCCAGCATAATAAGTAATTAGGCTTACCCTATATGCTGAGGTCTTTTGATACCAACAGTGAGTCAAACAGATAGTTACAGTTTATCCCTTTAAAACAGGGTACAGCCTGTGCCTGTGGATTCTGGAATTTCCTTTGGGTGCTTTAGGTGATGGTGCTTTGCTCTCCTGCGCTTAAAAACACTTCACTCTCGGTTTTAGACCACAGAGAGGCCAGCTTTGTGGAGCCTTTGTGGAGCAGTGGGTGTGCACTTCGGTGAGCTTCAGCGGGGGCATCAGTGTTGCAGGATGGTTGAGACAGTGCAGTGACTCCTCATGTGGAATAGAGGGGAAAGCATCTGGTTGGGGAGGTCCCAGCCCCTCCTGGTGCTTTTCTGGGGCTGCCACCCCCCTCATCCTGCAGTGGCTGGCAATGGCTTTGACAGCTGTCCCATGCAGGGCAGGGAGGTTGTGCAGGCAGGAGTCATGATGGGGAATTGCCAGAGGGCAAGCAGCAGTGAAGCCATGCACTAGCTGAGACTTATTTCCCTTGTTCATTTGCTGAGAAAGAATCCTATCAGTATTCCCAGGCTTTGTGGATCACCCCATGCCACCGGCTCCCAACACTGAGCTTGTCCGGCCTAAGCCGGGACCGTCTTGAGTGTGAGGATGTTGTTTGCCTCCTTGCTTGGAGGATGGCGGAGAAAGAGCCTCATGCTCTGTAGTGGGGCCTCCGAGAATTCTGCTTTTAGCTCAGTGACTCTTCCTCCAGTGGTTTGGAGGTTGGTATCATTTGGGGCAATTGCATCTTGACTGCAGGCCCGAGATTGTACATCTGCTCACAGAAAAGCTTGGGAGAATCAATCGCTGTTTCCTCTTTCCACATTTTGTAACCTGTATCAGCTGCTCTGGAAAGCTTTTTCTGCCCAGGTCTGGCCATGTCACCAAGTTTTGCAGGCGGGCATGGTGAATGAGCCCTTACTGGAAGCACCTTAAGTTCTGGGTTTGATCTGATGGAGGCCACTCATCAACTGGGCCAGGGGTCCCTGTCACTGGGGCTCTTCCCAAGGGGCACACCAGGAGCCTGCAGCAGCTTTCCTTGAGTTACTGTGGCTTGGGAGCTGCTGAGGCAATCTCCAGGTTGCTGTTCGTTTCTAGAAAAAATTTTACGTTTGCCAACTCTTAACCCAGCTTCCAAATATGCCAGCTCTTCTTCTCTTTTGGAGGTTGCTCCCCTTCCTGAGTGATTTTGATCAACACTCAGCCCTGTGTTGCAAGCTGATTCACCAGCTCTTCTGCTTGTGATCCATCAGCAGGGGGTCAGGAACAGATTATGCAGTCAGGTATTCCCACTTGCAACTTGGGACACCTTTGGAGCCCTTCATGTGTGGTGACTGTCAGTGCTCGGTCCCCACAGCGCCCTCTAACACCAGCATCCTGGTAGAGGCACCTTTGGATGCTGTTTCCTGTTTGAGCTGATGTTCATTCATCTCAACAAGTATTTCTGGAGCTCCAACTGTGCGTAGCGCATGTCTAAGCCCAGCTGTAGGGCACAGTTCTCCTTGCAGAGGCCTCCTGGGGAGTAGGAAGTGACGAGCCACAGTTTATTATTTGTCAGGCCAGGGCCAAGTGATTTATTTAATCCTCCTCGACATAGAAGGGATTTGGTATTTTCTCTGTTTTTGCAGAGGAGGGAACCAACTCAAAACGGAGCTCACATTCATGTCAAATATGCAACTGCACATTAATTCCAAGTTCTATGTTGGGTCTGTTACATTAGTATTTCCCAGACTGTTCAAAGAGACACTGGTGTTCCCAGATCTCTGGTGTTCCATGGGCTTCTGAGGCCAAGGAATTTTGGGAATCAGAGGAGACCCCAACCTCAACATTAGCAGTGTTGCCCCTTAGCATATTGATTCCTCTGGGAGCTCCTGTAGTTGGGAAACTTGCTAACTCTGTTCATCTAAGCTTCTCAAAGCTTACTTTATCAGCTAGGCATGGTGGCGCATGCTTGTAATCCTACCATGCTGGGAGGCTGAGGCAGGAAGATTGCAAGTTTGAGCCTAGGCTGGGCAATTTAGTGACCTCATGAGACCCTGTCTCAAAATAAAAAATAAAAGATGGCCAGGGATGTAACGCAGTGCAGAGGTCCTGGGTTCAATTCCTGGTACTCCTCCATCACCACTTTATTACAGAATTTTAAAAATATTTCTCCAAAACACCAGCTCGCAGCCCTTGGAGCTCAGGTACAGGCTGAGACAGTTTTCGCCCATCTCAAAGTTCAAGCCGAACTTATCCATGTTTAACTTTGCTTTGTAAATAAAAAAGGCAGCATGTCGCCTGGGTATACGTGGCTTCTTCTCTTTCCTTAGCCCTTCCCACTTCCATAACTGGGAAATGAGAGGCTCACGTGAAATTGGGGGCTATGAAGGTATTCACCAGGGAGAAACCAGTCTCCCTCGTGCATGTGTGTGTGTGTGTGTGTGTGTGTGTGTATGTGTGTGTATGTGTGTAAAATGGAAAGGAGGGAAGAGACTGAGTCTTTCTCTGGTCAACTTGTTTGAAGGACGTCTAAGAAATGTGTCTTTCAGGGAGGCCCTGTGTCCTCTCCCTCTACCCGTGTAGCTGTTGGAGAGGCAGAGAGGTGATTGAGGAGTTTGCAATACTTTGGAATTCTGGTTCTAGTTTTTACTTAATAGTTTGCTAGCCATATGCTTAGAAAGTTTTGCATGGTCAATATTTTTATAAGTTAAAATGGGAGGCATTTTCCTTATTCCCAAGTAGAATTATCCTTAAATCTGTTTCCTTGCTATTTTTACTTGCCATGTGTTCTCATTTCATTTCTCAGTAGACACTGTTGTGTGCGTACAAGAGGAGTGCTTAAGTTCTTGTCTTTCCTACACCAGTATTCTGGTATATACAGAGTCCATCAAAAAAGTGTACACGTGAGGAGAAGAAAAGCTAGTGTAAATATTTTGATACTAAATTTATTGAGACAACATAAGATGAATATGAGTTACTCTACAGTTATCAGAGGTGCTCTCAGTGGGGCCCACTTGCCTCCAGACATGTATTAGTGTGGCAGACTGCTGAAGCGTGTGCACATTTTTGGTGTGCTTGTGTATGAGAGTGACCAGCAGCAGTAAAAGGCTACTTGGGGATTGTCATGTGATTGTCCACGGGCTGTTGTGCTTTCTGCGTCGCATGCCTGGTAGGAGTGGCTGTGTGTAACCAGCACCTCTACCTAGTTCTAAAAACGTTTTTATCAACCCCAGGTAAAAATTAGTTCCCTTTAAGCAGTTATTCCCAGAACCCTTCCCTCTACCCTGCTATGCCCTGGCAACCACCAGTCTGCATTCTGTCTCTGGAGATTGATCTACCCTAGATATTTCATGTAAATCAAATCATGAAAAATATGACTTTTGGTATCTTTTTTTGCTTATATTTTTTGATGTTCATGCATGTTGTGGGGTGTATCAGTATTCTGTTACTGTTTATGCTGAGTAATATTCCATTGTATGTGTCTACCACAATTTATCTATTTATATGTTGATGCACATTTGGCTGTTTCTAACCTTTGTATATGTTTGCAGCTTCTTTTGTGACTGTTGTGAATAATGCTGCTGTGGACCTGTTTGTACAAGTATTCGTTTGAATATCTATTTTCAGTTCCTCTGGATATTTATCTGGGAGTGGAATTGCTGGATTATTTGGTAATTCTGTTTAATTTTTTTGAGGAACTCCCAAACCATTTTCCACAGTGACAAAACCACTTTACATCCCCACCAACAATGTACAAAGGTTTCAATTCTTCACATCCTCACTGACACTACTTTTCTTTTTTTTTTTTTTTTTAATACTGTGTTCATCCTAGTGGATATGAAGTGACCCACTGTCTGTGTTTGATTTGCATTTCTCTAATGACTCAGGGTGTCAAGCATCTTGCCTTGTGCCTGGGGGCCGTTTGTGTATTTGCTCTGGAGAACTGTCTGCTCAAGTGTTTGGCCCAACTTTTCATGGGGTCATTTGTCTTTGTGTTGAGCTCACTGGCTTTTCAATGAGCTCTGTGTTAGGCTCTCAGGAGATTAAGACAGAATATCCTCTGCCCTCAAAGAGATGCCTAGTGGTGTGGTGTGAGCTGCGTGTGTTGATTATTGGGATTTGATGATTTTAATTAGTACAATATGAAGCAAAACTGTTTTAGTTATTAACGTGTTTAGAGAGCTATTCTGTGGCCTCGTGCTTATTTTCCTGTACTGTACTTTTAGGATGTTTGTCCCGCCTTTGTTATAAAGGGAGCTGAGTGTAAGTATATCTGCTCATACATTTAAACAAGCATTTCAGACTCCTCGACAGCTTTTCTTTTTCATTTCATTCTACCTAATAGATGTCTTATGTAACAGTTACCTAGGGGTAGGAACAATTGTTAAGTTTTTCTATTTGACTCTCTAAGAAATAATTGGAAATGTCTTATGTATTATCTCTGCTTTCTTTTCAGAGATTTATGGAGAATAGCAGCATAATTGCTTGCTATAATGAGCTTATTCAAATAGAACATGGCGAGGTTCGCTCACAGTTCAAGTTACGGTATGTAGCAAAATAAGTCGGTACCACGAGGCTAACAATTCTTCCTAAAATCTTCCTTGTCAGCATGCTGATGTTCACAGGTTTATAGCTGAAGTCCAGGATTTCAAAGCTGTTGAACAGGTAATGGCAACTGGTCAACAGTGGTAGCTACAACCCTTGGTGTAATGAAATAATTTGGAAGCATTTCTGCTTTTGACAGCATTTCCACTATTTACAGCAGTTGTAGAATCATAACCCAGGAAAAGTTCTCTTTAACTTTGCATAAGAAGATCAGGATTAAAAATATTTTTTGAGGACTGTTTTATACTCCTTTGAACATTTATAAACATCTACTTGGATTGTCATTGGGCCACTTGTGGGTATGTTTATTATGCTGACTGTCAGAATTGCTGTGCGGCCACAAGAAGCATTTTCATGGAGTCTGTGGCCTGTACATGCATGAAGTACCTTTGAGGAATGAATGTGAGGCCTCTTCACAGGTGTGTTGCACTTCAAGAGCAGGCTTTCCACTGGGTCAGCCCCAGGCGGGATCCTTAGTGTCCGAGGAAGCCCCAAGGCAGCAGGGTGGGTCCTGCTTCTAGCTTCTCTTGCACTGTCAGGGTGCTAGCCTCTCCTTGCTTTGGCTAGGTTCTGCTCTGGCTTGCTCTCAGGATCCTGATCTTTTCTACTCTCCCTCCTAAAGCCAGAGAGCAGGGCCAAGAGGAGCTGCTTCTCTACCCTTGATCCCTGGGAGGGCTGGGCCCCGGTGCTGCCTGGCAGCCTGCAGCAAAGTCCCTGCATGGCTTGTGTTCTGGCTAGTGGAGAGGTCCCTGGTAGCTCCATGCCCAATAAAAGACAATATCCTTAGTGCAGTTCTGGAGTTTCAATCCAGGGCCTCACATATGCCAGGCGAGTATTGTACCACTGAGCCACATCCCCGGCCCTTTTAATAATTATACTTCTCAGCTTGAGTACTTATTTTGCTTGCAGAGATGAACCTAATTCTGTTTTGTTCTTAGGAAGCAAAATAGGTTGGTAAAAGGCTACAGAATCAGGTTTTCCCTGGGTATACCCTATCTGGGAAGTTGCTTTTTGGTAAATAGAGAGCTTTAAAAGGTAAAGTGTTAGAATGTATACTTTTCTTAGATGGAAAAGAGAATCTCAAACTGGTGGGAATTCAGAAAGGCCTTTGATGAGGAAAAGCATCAAAGCTGTCATGACTGTTTAAGTAAGTTAAATCCCTTGGTTTCTTTTTAATCTGTATGTTTATTACCATCTGAAAAATTCATAGAATTTTTCTAGAAAACTACATTATCTTTACTTAGTAATTTATGCATTTTAATAATGTGCATTAATTGTTCTTATTTCTGAATGTCTCTAGTGGTTTCAATTGAGGGTAAAAATATTTAGTAATTTTATTTTAGATGTTTTTATAAGTACAACAAAAAGAGAGATTAGAGTGTGGCATAATTCTTTAACTCTTAATATTTGTAGAAAAAAAGGAACAGACCAATATTTTATTGGTTTAACAGGCAGTTTCTTTGTTTCATTTTAGATCACTGCTGCTTTCTTAGGCAGCATTTGATGTGATGGCCTGTGGTGGATGCCAGGAGGGTCCCTGACCAGGCCTTGGGGCACCCTGTGAAAGAGCAGGTACAGGCAGGCCTAGCAGTTGGAAATGAACATTGCACCCAACACAGGGCATAAGGAAGAGGCTTCAGGTGATTGTGCTGACAAAACCTGCTTAGTGAGTGAGCATTTAGATGGTCCCACGGCGAAGGGCTCTGCAAGTCCCTAAAGATCTCTCACTGCCTGGAAACAGCCTAAGGATCTGGACCTGTTTTTGAGGTCATGATGCAGAGGCTCGCTGCTCCGTGTAGACCTGTGTGAAGCTGGTGACTGCTGATCCACAGAGGCCCAGGGAGGCAGGCTGGCCTTGCTCTTGGGCCCTCTTACCTTCACACCAGCGTCTGCTGCTGCTGTTAGCTGGTTCTGCCTCACTCCGACCTAAGTTCTCTCCCTTCCCACTTGTGTGTACACATGTGCTTGCACATGGTTTGAAGCCCTCCAGTCTTAACAGATTTGGGCCCAGCAGAAGGGGGCCCAAACCCAGACAGTAGCTCAGACCCTATGCACGTCGAGCTTTTCAGGGTGTTCAAGGACATTTAGAGCATCCACCGTACCCCAGGCGGGCAAGTGACTATTGTTTGCTACAGACTGAGAAATGAACTCCTTATTACACAATGCCAGAATAATTATAGTCTAATTATGTAATGCTTTCCCCTACAATTCCGCCCCCAGCTGCAGCTAAATATGTAGCATGACTGTGATTCTGCAAGGACACAATCTGTCCTGCAGGAGGATGGCGAATGTTGAAGGTGGCCACTTCTGTCCTGGACTTCATGTTTGTGACCAAGGAAAGAAAAAGAACAAGTCTGATCTGATCAACCAAAAGCTGTATCTAATTCTGAGGTTTCTTTATATAGAATAACTTCTTAGAGATGTAAGACCTAAATCCCATTCCTGTGTTCGCTTGGTGAATGCTTGTGCTGAACAGAATTTGGGAAATGCAGTGTCTAGGATAACTGTGTTAAATGATGGTCCTTTATGTCTTTTAAAGTTCTTATGCCTCTTTATCATAAAAATACCTATTCTACAATAAAGATAATGGCTTAGCGTTTATCAGGCATTTTAGTTTATCAGTTCATACTTTTTTAGTTTGAGCTATTCTTTGTCTCATTACCTAGTCTAGCAGTTACATCCAAACAACTTTGTTTGAAAACTTAAGACACAAGCAGTCCTCAGTTTTAGAAAGAACTGAAATTTTTGGTAGGTGAAGCTCTGTACTCGGTGGGTCAGCTGATCTCTCAGTACTGGCAGATGATGACTGAAGAGGGCTCTATCTTGAGGGGACTCTGTGTGATAGCCATTGTGGGCAGAGTGGAGTGGTCACTTCCTGGTGTTGACTCTTCTGCATCTTTGCCACAAATGAGCAGCAAACCCATTGTCTACCCTGCACACACACTCATCCTGGGCCCCTGCTCGGGGCAACTTGTGGTCAGAATCTTCCCCCTTTAAGCCACTGTAATGATGACATCCTTAGTGCAGTGCTGGGATTTGAGTGCCCAGATGAACCTTGTTCTAGGTGGCTTCATTGGGGAGTGTGTGTGTCCCCAGATGGAGTACCTTGCCAAGCCACCCAGGTGATCACATTTCCAACCCAGCCACAATGGACAGAGGGAGACCCTGAGAGCTGGGTGGCACTCGGCATGACAACAGCTGCCCGGTGTGATTCAGCAGGAGCAGAAGCAGGCAGCTGCCTTTCAGTGTGGTGTCCTGTACCCCACTGTACCACTGTGCTGTTTCTGGACTTTCTGCCTGGACCCCTGTGATATCTGCCTTTTCCCTCTGAACCTCCAAGGTTCTCAGGAAAGTACAGGAGGTGACTACACTGCCACGCTTCCTGGGTTTCCACACTTAGGGTACCTTTGTTTCCCTCATGTTTCTTTTCTATTTACCAACTTCTTCACCTGAAGGGTAAAGACATTTGAGATACAGTTACATGGTTCTCAAGAACAGAAAATTAATAAAGCTAAGGCTTTTCTGCTTGAAGAGGATGAATAATTAATAAAGGCAATTAAGTTCTCAAACTCTGGGAACATGACTCAAATTGATTACCCTATTTTGCTGCAGGTTTATTTAAATAGAGCCATCAGCCCAAAGAGGCTGAAAGCCCAAATAAACATTGTTGTCTTGTCATGTTTGTCACAGTGCGGGCAGGAGGAAAGGAACGTGCTTCCCCTGCCAGCACCTTCCATATCAGCTGTCAGTGTGAGGACGGCTGGTGTCCTGTTGTCTTCCTGGTGAAGAGTTTATCCTTCGTGGATAATCATAAAGTAAATGTTTAATGGATTGGCTCTGCAGGATGTGAGACCTCGTATTAAGGCTGCCTCTTGAATTGAGAAAATGATAATCACCCAGAGTACCTGCTTACACAATTAGTTGAGACATATAGGTACTTTAGAGAAGATACTTCAGCAAGCGAGGAATTTCTCATTTGATAAAATGTGTGTGAGAATTTCATTATCCAGCTCTCGAAGTTGACAGATTAGCACACACACAGTGCACTTCTCCACAGTGAACTTCCAGAGGCCCTGGTTGCCTGAAGACTGCCGAGCAGGGGCCTGGAGAGCGCCGTGCTACGCTGGGTCTTCCCTGCCTCCCGGGATGCAGGGTCATCTCGATGTTTGGGCACAGCCTCAGTATTCTCTCTCTCTCTCTCTCTCTCTCTCTCTCATCTTATTTTTAACAACCATGTTTACAAGTGCAGCAGTGATATTTGGACAGTGTACTGTTCTGATTAGGTGGGCAACTGGAATAATGAAGTGATCTCATCTGAAACGGGATGTCAGTCGAGTTACGCTGGTCCCCTTCACCACCCTGCTCGCCCCTAACCTGGGGACTGGTTTTCCTCCCTGCCAGACTTCTGTCTTATCTCTGCAGCTGTAGAAATGTGAGCCACCAGTGGGCTGAAATCCCTCACTCCATGTGCGGGACACCTTGCTATTACTGGATATAGGAGTTCTTAATCTGACTTTTCAGGTACACTCATGAGTAAAGATGGGGTATGATTCTTTTTTGTGTTCTTGCCCAAGGTTTTTGAAAGCCTTAGAGAATAAAGAAATACTGTTGTGTGATCGTACAAATAACAACAGCTACCATGAGTTGAATTCTTCTTCAGTATGGAACCGAGCACTTTGAGAAATGTCTCACATAAACTGTCAATTCTGATCCAGACAAAACCCTGTGAAATACACATTATCATTCCTCATTTTATAGATGAGGAACTCATGAATAAGCAAAAATAAAACATTGCCCAAGGTCCTATAACTGTAAACAGAACCAGCTTTCACTCAGTGCTTTCTGCCTTCTTTCTTACAAATCGATCAGAACAGGGCAGCAAGGTTAGACTGCCTTGATGAGTGGAAAAATCACATCATAAGAGTTTTGTTTTGTAAGAAGGAATATCAAATAAATCAGCTTTTTTTCTTTCTGTGATGGATAAGAAAGCATTTGCTTGGATTCTTTTGACAGTATAAATAACAGCTCTAGCTACATACTTACTGGGTTGGACAGTAAATAACTTACTGTATTTGGAGTTGCTCTAGATTTAGAAGTTAGTTAAAATTACAGCCAAAACTTGAGAGCCTGATTTTAAGTATTCCAGAAGAAAAGTACTGCCCTGGAGATTGCACAGGTACATGTACTTGGCAAGGGGGTTCTACCAGTGCGCATGGCCCAAAGCAAAGTAACGTCACAAAAGCAAGAGGAGAAAAAAAGTCTTTCTGTGCCTGCTGCAAAAGGCCAGAAAATCTTAGGTCCAGCTGGGGCCTGATGAGGTTTGTCTGACCGATCACGCTCGACTTTACCCTGACCACGACTATAAAGGAAGTAGAATATCAGTGACACAGAACAAGTGGAATTTAGGAGACAGTCTTGCCTGTATCTTTGTTCTCTGTGCTCTGTGTGTCGGTATTGAAGTTTCATTCAACACGCCACCTCATCCATTCAGCTTTTGCTGAATTACAGTTCTTTCTGAATTATATACAGATAAATACGAATTTTGTATGCATTTAGTTTGAAAGACTTTATTCCTAAAATAAAGGATGGATGTAACAACATACCTTGAGGTGGGTAATTTATAAATAACAAAAGTTATTGTTCACTGCTCTAGAGGCTATGAAGTTCAAAGTCAAGGTACCAGTAGGTTCAGTGTGTGGTGAGGGCTGGTTATTCACAGATGGCACTTTCTATGTCTTCACATGGCAGAGGAGCCAGGGAACTCCTTGGCCTCCTCTCTAAGGGTCCCATTCATGAGGGTGGAGCCCTCATGACAGTCACTTCCCAAAGCCCACCTCTTAATACCATCACATTATTAGTGTCCAACACAGGGATTTTGAAAGGGCATCAATATTCAAGCCATAATAGTAACAAAAGTATGTGAGCATAATGAATCTGGGCTCTGTTTACTTCATTAAACCAACAGATAAAATAAATGGTTTTCATAGATCTAACAGTAGGCTTTTGCATCTTTCAGGGCCTGTAATTCAGTGTTTACAGCATTAGACCACTGTCATGAAGCCATAGAAATAACAAGTGACGACCACGTGATTCAGGTATGGAAAGAAACACTTTATATCATTAGATATCGAAGTAGAATCTTTCAAGTTTGAGCTGTCCTTTATCAAGTACTGTCCCATAATCCTCATATATCAGCACATTTTCTTTGAATAAAGGAAAATCAAAGTATGCAAAGAATACTGATAGGCTTAGGTTAAGAATAAGATATTCAGTAAAGAATAAAAATTATTAATTCAGATTGGAACCTGTGATTTCCTTGACAGAGATGTGGTAAATTCTTGACCATTGGTCAAGACAGTACCTACACAGAAGTAAATCAGATCTGGAGAACAAATGCTTATAAATGTCCATAGGAACAGAATGTTTTCAGACACACACGTTCATTTGCCTATGGTTGATGTCTAATTATAAGGGTGTGTTATACTGATGTCATCTCCCTAAAGAAATCTATAAGTTAGACAAACCTTTGCTGAAATGAGGTTTTTTTTTTAACTGTTGGAGAACAAAACATCTATACTTACAAATACTCTGAAATGTAGATGTTGCACCATTTGGTGCTGACCTGCCTGCATCAGGTTTGTAGAGCAGGTCAGGATTCTACCCACTCCATGTACACATTTTGTCCTGTCTAATGCCCCAAGGGACCCATTTGGTGACACTAGGAAGGGGACATGACTGGCTGAGAGTTCAGGTGAGGTCTGTGGCCCAGCAAGGGATTATCCAAGGAATTATCCAAGGAAGCGCTAGAAATAAACACTGAAACCAAAACACACAACTGGGTCTCTGACTCCAGAACCTTCCTGCCTGGTTCTTTTTGTCTGTATTTTTAGACTGTTTTCCTTGCTACCCCTTGAAATGGATCTGCAGCTGTGTTTGATGCCAGCTGTTACTGGCCTCTCTTAGTGACCCTTGGCCCACAGAGATGGCCAGGATGTCCCTGTTATAGACCAAGCCTTGTGTCAGTTCTGTTCAGGAAACATGCATGCTTTGCACCACCCCACTCTGCTGCAGGCAGCTAGATTGTGACTTCAGTGATGTCACATAACATTGGGGCTGCCTGCCTTTACCTGCCTTCTCTGCTTGAGCAGTGAATTGAGTCCTTCATCCTACGACAAGCAACTGGTAGTCAGCAAACCCTGGCCCCCACGAGAGGTACCCTGGTGATGTGCACATTGTGCTTTATGCACCTCTTGACCTCGACACTGGCAGAAAGAATCAGGGGCTTGAGGACAGCCAGTGTCTATAAAGGGGACATGGAGGGACCTCTTTGCTCCAAAGAGTTTCTGAGTAAGAGAGGACAGTCTTATCCTCAGCGACGCTGTGCTACTGTTAAAGATGCACCAGCAATCTGAAGTGTAAATCTCAAAGCAGGAGGAAGCAAGGAGAAGCTGGACAGACAGTGTGACATGGGAGGGAACACTAAAATGACCTTGCACTGTAGGTCTCAAGGACGAGTCATGTTGGACAGTATGTTTTATGCATACTCATTACTGACATCAGTGTCCTTCTCAGAGCGCACAGCTACATAGCTTGTGCTTCTTTGTGAGTCCAGCTCTTCAGAGGCTTGGTTGTAGCACTTAAAAGAGTAGTATCAGTTACCTCTCTCCCTGTCTCTCGCTTTCCATTTATATAAGCTGGATTGGCTTTAAGCATTTCTATGATGCTTACTTTGTGTTCTGAGCATTTTATATATATATATATATATATATATATATATATATATATATATATATATATTCATTTATTCCTTAAGACATTTCTGTGAACCAGGTACTACTGTTGTGCCCATTTGACAGTTGAGAAGCCGTAAGACCTGGGAAGTTAAGTAATTTCCCTGTGGTTCTACAGCCTGTCATGGGCAGAGCCAGGGTTTGAATTTGGTTCTGGGACTCCGGCGTACCTGCTGTGTTCTGAGGCTACAGGATCCTGATTGAAAAAAGGGCCGTGAGTGCTACCCAGTTTACAACCGCACGTGTAAAAATGTAAAAGACAACAAATAAAGAAATGGCACATCCTCTGTTCACTTATCAGATGTGTACCAAACAGCCCTGATTACCTGAAGATAACTCCGAGGTGGCCTTGGCCCCAGAGGATTTTCATGCAGTATTTAATGAGAGAGAGCTATAAAGAGCTTATCCCATGTAATGGAGCTAAGTTGCTAGAAGTCAGCATAGGACTTGTGGGAAGCTCTTGGGAGAGGTGCCAACTCAGACTGGCCAGAGGTCAAGGAGGGCTTCCTGGAGGAAGAAAGGGACATTTTGGTGTTGAGTCGGTGAGGCAGGGATGAAGAATGACACTCAAGTCAGACAGCGCACGTGGAAGGCCTGGAGAGGAAGGAGTCGAAGCCTGCAGGGGTGGGTGGGGGTCCCCGTGCTGGCCTGGTGTGCTGGGGTGGGCTCAGTTGTAATCTACCCTGCTCAGGGGCAGCCTCCTCTCCAGCCACTCCCATGCGTCTCATGGCTGGAGCATCTGCCTGAGCCCTTGACCCTGGGTGAGAGGTGTGAGTAGGAGTCATTCCCCAGGCAGCAGCTCCCCCATTGCTCCCCTGTTGCCCAGTTTATGACCACTGTCCTCCCAGTCCTGGTCGGTATGGCTGTGAAGCTGCAGATGCCTGGAAACTGAGCCCAAAGGAAACCATAACCCAGCCTCAGGGGCTCCCATTGCCACACTCTGTGCCCCTTATCCCCAGCATCTGTCCTCACCTGGTGAACACGGACAGCCCTTGGACAGAGATCAGTGGATGGGGCCAGAGCTGGGAGTCAGCTAAGACCCCAACTCCAAATGCCAGCTCCCCAGGAGGCTGCCAGGTACGCCAGCCGGTTCTTCTCTGCCTGATGCCTGCCCCACTCCAGAGGGCTGCCTCCCAGCACTGTTACCTGTGCTTGCTCAGATTAGCCCAGAAGTGGCCCCAACCATGGCACTAGCAGATTGTGGCCAGGAGATACAGGGTCAGACTTTTGCCTTGCACAGATGTGTGTACTGAGCTCTATTGTACTGATTTGTTTTGCAGTGCTGGGCAAGTGTTGTACCATGAAGCTGCCTTTGTATTTGTTTTCTTCTGTGGTTTCCCTGATTTCATAGGGCAGCAGATGGTGAACGAGGCCCACTGGAGCCCGGGGCTTTTCAGTGAGGACTGCCTGCCCTTTCCTGCTGAACAATGTCTTCCAGTTTCCCTCGGGAAACAGGGCTGGCAGCTGAATGAGTAATCGCCACCCAGGAGCAAGGCCTGTACTCTAGGGGTTGGGGACACTGTGAGGCCAGTGATGCCTGCATTAGAGATCAGCTATCCAGGGAACCTCTTGCTTGGTGCCCCTGTGTCCCACCAAGTGTCCTTGTGAATGCTGACATGTGCCCTCCTCCCCTCCCCAACAGTATGTCAACCCAGCCTTCGAGAGGATGATGGGCTACCACAAAGGGGAGCTGCTGGGAAAAGAACTCGCTGAGCTGCCCAAGAGCGACAAGAACCGGGCAGACCTCCTTGACACCATCAATACGTGCATCAAAAAGGGAAAGGTGAGAACAGTCCACATCCTACACCTGGGGAGCATTTATTTCTGTCCTTAAGAGTGACTTCTTTAATAACAATGCAGTTCGGCGGAGGCGTCGATGTCTGCAGAAGGAGCTAATGCATCAGTGAGTGTGGGATCTCAGGTTAGTGCAGTGCTTGTGATGATGCGGGATACTGCTTTGTGAAAGAGCCCTTACCCCAGGATGAGTATGTCCCGTGCCACGCTGGAATATGGCACCTGCATCTGAGCAGGATCGACCCTGAGAGCTGCTTGTGTTTGAAGTTCAGCAGTGTGTGAGGGACTAGGAGAACTTAGTGTCAGTACTGACAGAGGCTCTCGGTTTCTGCTTAGGTGTCCTTTTTTGCTGTCCATTGCTGTTCAGTCTTTATGGGGAGCTCTGTCCCACCCCACCTGTTCCCTTGGTGGCTTGCATTTGGTCCCCATGGTGGGAATGCAGGAGGAGCTTCTCTTCCAGCCCAGTCCTCTGGAGGAGCTTGGCCCTTGAGCATTCCAGATGCCTCCTGACTTTGTTCCTTCTCTCTTCCTTTAGCCATTGTCTAGCAGTTTGCTGAACACTGTCTTGAGTGGCTGGAGGCCATTTTATAGGGAAAGTTTGGATTACAGATGATGTCTAAAATTAACTGTTTTAACAAGTGGAGTAATTCAACTTGAAAAGGAAGCAGAACATTTGTAAATTACTGTCAAGAATTTTGCCCAATGAATTCAGCCACATGGCTGGCAGTGGCAGCAGGGTGCATATTTATTAGCTACCTCCTGGGGGAGGGGACTTAAAGTGGCCAGAGAACCTCAATTCCTGGCTATATCACTCTGACCTGGAGACAGTGCAGTGCTAGGGCTCCCGGATGTCACCTGCTTCTTTTCCCCACTGAACCCCTCTGGGTCCAGAGACTATAAACTGTGAGGAGCCAGAGTAACCCTGGAGGAACCTGAACTGGGGGGCTTAGGGAGAGGTGAAGAGGCGCAAATTTATAACCGGCCTCTCTGTTCCCTAATGTGAGCCAGTCACTTGAGTAAACCTCAGTTTACCCATCTGTAAATTAAGGATGATGATAGCAAGCTCACCAGTGTGACGGTCTCTGAGAAGACTTCTCAGACCTGGCGCTGTGGTACCAGTAGGGCTGAGGGCAGGAATTCCAGCCCTAATTACTGTCCTGGCTCCCAGAACAGGCAGCCTGGCAGTAGACACGTTGGTCTCTGATTTGTCTTTGTACATGGTGACAATGTCAGTGTAGCATGGGGGCAGTGATCCAGCAGAATTTGTGGAAATGTCTCAGAAGCTCACAGGCACTTTCTCACTTGGCCTGTAAGGGCCCTCTCAGCTGTGTGCTTGGACAGAAGGATTTCAAGAGTTGTCTTTGTTCATGCAGGAGTGGCAGGGGGTTTACTATGCCCGACGGAAGTCCGGGGACAGCATCCAGCAGCACGTGAAGATCACCCCAGTGATTGGCCAAGGAGGGTGAGAGCTAACTCTTCTGCTCTTCCATTGCCGCTGAGTGCATGGGTCTGGGTGGGCAATGACTTGGCACCTTGGAATGCTAGGGTGAGCTCAGGTCCACACAGGATGGGGGCTGTGCCATCTGTGGTAGATTACTGAGGGCATCTCTACCTAGGCAGCTGCAGCCCCCATGCTCCCGCTCCAGGTCTCTCAAAGAGCCTCACCCCATACCCCAGCTTCCCAGCCTACTTGATCACATGTGGCCCTGCTGCTCCCAAGACCCAAGACCAGTGAGGGCGGTGCTGAGAGTGTTGACTGCAGTGATCTCAGATGGTGCAAAGAGACCTGTTTCTTTGCGGAGAGAGAAGGCAGATCTACAGTTGCTCTTCCTTCTCCCAGTTCAATTGTGTCAGAAGGTTCCCAAAGCCCAGCAGGATCCCCGAGATCACCTGGCTGATGAGCTTTGTTAGTGAGTCCAAAGGTCAACACAGCATGAGAGTTTGGGTCTACAAGAAACACATAATGTGCGACATTTAAACAAACAAAAAAAAACACAAAAAAACAAAAAATAAGAGTGTTCATGCCAAGAGCCAGAACCAGGGGAATCTAACCTGTTGACGCTCAGGTCTGTCTGAGTTCCTTGAAACTTATATGATCAGAAAACTTCAACATTCCAAAAATCATAGACTATTGGTAGATGGTTTGGCCTTCAGTTAGTCTGAGAATTATCCTCTTAGAAATTCAGAGACCACCGATGGCTGTGTTGTGCTGTTTTGTAGTTTGTGTCTTCCCTTGGGCTGGAGATTGCAGGCACGGATATGTCCCCAACTGATGATCCCCCACTATAGCAGAGGCTGCCCCAGGCTGTCATCCTGACAGGCACGGCCATGCCCCAGTGTGCAGAGCCCCAGCAGAAGAGAATGCCCTCGGCGGCCATGTTGTTTTATCCTCATACTTAGACCATCTTCTCTGGAAATGGAAGCTTAGATTCACTTTGTGTGTGTATGTGTGTGTGTGACCAGAATCTCTGGGTAGCCAAAGCAGAAGAAACTTCCTATTACTTAGTAATTTCTGTCAGAATAATTTTTTTGATTTGACAGATGAGAAAAAGAAATTCTTTTATCCAGACACAATTTCAGCATTATTTCCCCTAGTCATATGCAGTGAGCTATCAGAGGCAAGTCTGATTAAAAATAGGGAAATTTTACTCCTTCCTGTTGGAGTGGAGCTCATTATAGAATAACCCATACTTTCTATGCTCTTTTTAATATCATCCAGTGAAAAATGAACCAGAGAGAGATTAAGAAAGAGGATGCCCCAGCTCCTTCTGGGACATAGAGTCTATCATAATCTCTGGATTTGATGCCTTTTCTCTCAGTGAAAAATCCCCCCTGAGTTGATGGTGGCACAGGCTATGTTTTGCTAACAGTAAGCAAGGCTACAGGCTGAGTGTTGGGATGCGGTCCATGACCTTGAAATAAAAGGATTATTCTTAGCCTGAAAAATAAAAAACGAAAACAAAACTTCGATTAGGAGACAACATAGTGTGAAATAATGTGAAACATTTAATACAGAAAAAAGCAACCCTGAAATTTGGATATTGTCCAAATGAGTCTTTTGCTTTTCATATAAGCAATAAAAATTACTCATGTCAGCAGAATTAAAACCAGTTGATCAGCAGTAGCATTGCATCCTACTGTTGACGGTATCTAGGCCCCGAACTGCAGGAGACAGCTATGAAGGGAGCACCCCAGGAAGGTTTGGGGGCCAGCAATGAGCAGCAGGGTTGCACGTCCTGTGGGGACGCGGGGCACTCCTGTGGAAGTATGTTTCTGTGGCTGGGGTTTTGCTCCAATTCTAAATCTACCCTAGGAGAAACCCTGGAGTTTTGCTCTAAGAAGACTCTGCTAATGTTTTCATGTGCTGACTTGCTGAATGGTCTCCTGTCTGACTCACTAATCACTGATTATTTATGTTATTAGGAAAATTAGGCATTTTGTGTCACTCAAGAAGCTGTGTTGTACCACTGACCATAATAAGCAGGTACAGTATCGGGCCCTCTCGTCGCTGTCAGCGTGGCCTTGCGTTCCCTTCCCTCTGCTGCTCTCTGCGTGTCCTCCACTGCTCGTTGCCAGCGAAGAAGGTTGATGGGAAAATCAGACAGTTCCACAGATAGTTGTCACAGTTGTCCTGCAAGCCTCTCTGACTGGTTATACTGGGTTATACTCACTCTCCAGCGCAGTCCACTTTATGACAGCATAGGATTCTTCTTCCAAATGATAACAATAGCAAACACAACATTTTGCAGCAACTACCACCGCAACCACCACCACCACCACCACCACAGCAAACTCAATTTCCTATCTTCATTTCTTTTTTTTTTTTTTTTTTTGTAATGGGGTTTGAACTCACAACCTCGCGCTTGCCAGGCAAGCACTTAAGCCATTGAGCCAAATCCCCAGCCCTATCTTCATTTCTTAAACAGATGAAAAAAAATTTACATTTGAGCATTTCAGCCCTACAAATGCACATCAAAAGTAAGAGTCGTTCCAAATTAGCATTGTGATAACTTTTCTTAGCACGCATCCTCTTGTGGCAAGAAGGGTTCCCCGACCTTTTTGGCTCCAGGGACCCGTTTCTCACAAGACGGTTTCTTGGTGGGGAAGGGATGCGTTCAGGAGACTGAGAGGAGCTCGCAACCTGCACAGCTCTTCTGCACAGTTCCTAGTGGAGTTTGCGCCCCCAGCTTCTTCGAGGACTGAGTGCCAGTGACAGGACCTGGGCTCTTTGGGAGAGCTGGGCACAGGCCCAGCTGGAGAAGCTTCTTGGCCTCAACCACTTGGCCCAGGCCCTGACAGTACTGTTCTGTGGCCCAGGGGTTGGGGGTCCCTAACGTAGAGCAATTCTTTTGAATACCGTCTTCTAAAATAGCAGAATTTTAGTAAGTTGCTATATGTAGGAACTTCTAACAGTAGTTTTAAAATAGCAAGCAGTATTAATAAAGGTATTTTTTTCTATTTAATTTATACTTTTACTACTTGGTCATGTGGATTTTCAATTCAGACTTCATAATTGGTTAGTTTAAAAGTATGCAACAAACATAACTAGCAATAATCTAGTTCTGAAAACATAAAATGTGGCTGTTGGCTTTGGTGAAGATTTTAGGAGAACAGGCAGTGTCTCTAAGGGATTGCAAGGTTTCTGGGGTGTTACATGGGGTAGGGTCCTGTGAAGTGCAGGAAGAGGGAAGGCCTGGCGTGGGGTGGGGGGCGCTGTGCTGGGCTGACAGGACCGGAGCCACCAGCTCCTCCCAGTGACAGCAGCTCCGGAGGGATGACAGGGCTGAATCCAGAGAGCCCGTGGCTGGCCCCCGAGGGCACTGGTGGTATCCAGGGCTTTGTGATCATGTATCAGATTTGGTCCAACCTAGAATGCTTCCTTCAGCACTTAGAATTTAATCTGGAATCAAGAAATGTTCAGTTAATACCAGAGGGTCACACAGAGAGGCAATTCCTTAGAGACCTTTGAGAAAGGAAGGGAATGGATTTCACAGGAAAAAAGATTCTCCCAGCAGCCACATTAAAACATAGCCAGAGGGAAGATGAGGTCTGCAGAAGAGGCAGCACAGCAGCAGGAGCAGCACAGGCAATCCTGGGGTTTCTGTAGGGGTGGCTACTGAGCATGAGCAGTGCCAGCCACCATCTGGGGGCTGTGGAGCCACAGGCAGGGCATAGCCCATTGGGCTCATTCAGGATAGCTCTGTCCCAAATCAGGTACCCTTCCTTGCCAATTCAGCTTTAACCCCCCACCCCATTGTGTGGTACTACTGCTTGTCTCGTCACCAGTCCCCCTGCAACTCCACATGCCCCAATCCTATCAGTCCTTCAGACGCAACCTCCTTCCCTGGGCCTCCAAGGTACCTTCTCTGCCTTGTATCACCCCCTAGCTGCAGTCATAGCTACGTGTGTGCTAAACGCCCTGCCCTCTCCAGGGTCTCCGTGCCCAGATGCCTGGCTCACAGAAGGTCCATAGACTATTGAATGAAATAGGCTCAATCTTGGTCCCTTGCGAGCTGTGAACTGTTCCTGCCCGGGAAAGCAGACAAGCCATTAGCGTGGGACTTCGGAAGCAAGGGCCACCTCTTGTTGTCTGCAGCTCTAAATAGAAGCAGGCACCTTTACTACTGTGAATCAGCGTTCTTCTGAGCAGTGGAAACGCAGTGCTTGGAGACCTGAGCCACTGGCGTCACCTAATAGTGCTGCTCAGGCCTAGAGAGACTTAGATTTTCTAATAATAAAGCATTTTCTCCCTTGGCTGGCTCCAGTGCTGCTGCTGCTCAGCAAAGGAGGCCAGAGTGTGTGGCTGGGTGCTGTCTGCAGCTATTCCAGCTTTGATGGGGTTCAGCTTTGATGTCAGAATCGACTTGTGGGTTTGCATTTTAACGAGGATGGAATTATAAGCCAGGCAGCCAACTTCTGGCTGTGTCTGTCATCAGCAAAGATTTCTTTTCCTCTGCAAGCCCTGTAGCTCTTTGCCAAGGGGCTGGAAATGCTCAGAGAGGTTTGTCTCTGCAAACATTGCCCCCTCCCTGTATGCTTCCTCCCAAACAGCTGCTTTAGGCTGGTTCTGGAAGTGCAGAGCCTCTGTCCCAGGAGCCGTGGGGTCCACAGACTGGTAAGCAGGGCAGAACAGAGCCCAGGGTAGGGTGAGCTGCCTAGCAAGACAAGGATCTGGTGCTGGAGCATGTAGGATGGGTGACCCTGCAAACTGCAGGGCAGAAGTGGGTTGCTCTGTCCATGCAGTGTTGTGGAGCATAACATCCCACTCCATGGTGGCTTCGCAGTAGGACGGAGCCCTCCAGCAAAGGCTATGGCCTGCACAACCCACATTCTACCTTATCTGGCTCTTTGCAGAGGGTTCCAGCCCTCTTTCTAGATGATAATTTTCCTCTTTGAATTTCCTGCTTTCTGAGGCCCCCAGTATCCCCACCCCAGTCCACATACTCTTTGCATCCGAGTCCAAATGCCATCCTGGCCTTGTCTGGATGCCTTCATGCTGCCATTCTGAGGATGTGAGGACCTTGAAGCTTTTGCCTTTGTACAAGTCAGAACCCAAATGCATGACATGGATTATGGAATTTCGGGGATCTGCTACCGTAGCTCGAGTCAGATTTGCATAGGGCCAAGGGGGCATCCAGAACCCCAGTGTTACACCAGCTCCTGCCACGCCTGCCCAGAGCCAGGTCTGGGGAAGGGGAGCCTGGTCACCAAAGGGGCCTCCTCACTGCTGCCCCAGCCTCATCACACAGGCATCCCTGTGCTCAGCCTTGGCTGTGAGGATGTGAGTGCATGTCAGTCCCACAGGCCCATGTGCTGGTGGCAGGCATGGAGCCCCTGAGAGAGAGTGTGTTAGTGAGGAGGAGGCCAGGCTACAATTGGCAGCATCCTTCAGATGGCCTGGTCCCCCACTTGTGTAGGAATGACCCTGGGGGCAAGGGAGAAGCCTTGAGGGGAGTTCAAGTATCTGCTGTCCTGTAAGAGGAAGCAGGTTTGTTGCAAAGTCAGACAGATTCCCATGCATGAGCAGCTCCAGGGAAAAAGTCCCTTGTTCCACAGCGGGGCTGTACATCCAGGAAGAATGTGGCCGGGCTTGGAGAAAGCCTATCCAGGACACTGACCGACCATGCACAAGGTCAGGCTTCCCTGCTATCACATGGGGCTCTGCAGGGCAGGAGATTGGCCCTGACCTGGCGACTCTGTTGGTCCCACTCTCCCTCATTTCCCAAACGAAGGTTGTTCCAGCTTTGAAAAGTAGCAAGGGTGTGACCCGAGGACTGACACTGTGATGTGCACCTTTGAGGCCTTTTCCGCTCATGTCACTTACGTGGGAGCAGTCAGGGCAGAAGTGGGCTGAACTGCTCAGGTTTGCAATGGGATACTACTTTTGGGGGTCCAGGGGTGTATATCTTAGTTTATAATAAGCTATTTAATTTTTTGTTTTTATTTATTGCTACATGTTTGCTGTACATAATTATGTATTTCCCATGAGGAATTGGTACGCATGCATAATACATCTTAATCTTTCTTTATCTCCTACTCCCCACCTCCCCTCATCCTTCCATCTCTTGGTCCCCTACTTCCTAGGGGGAGGATGTGAGTGCATGTCAGTCCCACAGGCCCATGAGGATGTGAGTGCATGTCAGTCCCACAGGACTGTTCTTTTTTTGATTGTTCTTTAATGGTATTGTGGGTTCATATAATGGTATTGTGGGTTTTTCATATAAGAAAAACAATGTGATATTTAATCTTGTGATTTATTTCACTTAACGTTATGGCTTCAAGGTGCATCCATTTTCCTACAAATGACTTTATCCTGTTTTATGGCAAAGTAGTCCCTCATCATATATAGATTTTGTTATCCATTCATCTGCTGATGGACGTCAGAACTGTTTCTAAGATTTAGCTATTATAAATTACGTTGCTATACAACATGGGTACAATATCTTTAACTCTTTGGAGGAGATACCTAGAAGGGAATAACTGGATCAAATGGCATTTCTA
Organism: Dolichotis patagonum; assembly: GCA_004027295.1. Classification (NCBI taxonomy): domain Eukaryota; kingdom Metazoa; phylum Chordata; class Mammalia; order Rodentia; family Caviidae; genus Dolichotis; species Dolichotis patagonum. Next base: position 88,811 of record PVJX010001692.1, read on the forward strand.
GTTTTAGTTTTCTGAAGTCTCCATACTGATTTCCACAGTGGTCGTACTAGTTCACCAACGACATGAAGGGTTTCTTTTTCCACACAGCCCTGCTAGCATTTGTTGTTACTTGATTTCTTGCTGATGGTCTTTTTTTCCTGGAAGATGGAATCTCAGTATTAATTTGAATTTCTATAGTGGCCAGAGATATTGGACATTTTTCATGTATTTATCGGACATTTATACTTCCTCTGAGAAGTGTCTGTTCATGTCTGTTGCTCATTTTTTATTGGGTTTTTTATTTTGGTGGTAGAAGTATTTTTGAGTTCGGTATGTATTCTAGATGTTAGTCTTCTTTCTGAGGCATAGCTGGCAAAGAACTTTTTCATTTTGTAGGCTGTCTCGTCACTGTGCTGGTTGTTTTCTTTGTTATGCAGAAGCTGTTTAATTTGGTGTGATCCTACTTCATGATTCTTGATGTTTTGGGGGGGGTTGTTTATTTTTTGTGCAATTGGGATTCTCTTCAGAAAGTTCTTGCCTACACCCATGTCTTCAAGAGTTTTACCTGTTTTTTCTTCCAGATTGTTTCTGTTTTGACACTAGGATCTTTGATGCATTTTTAGACATATGGGTCTAGATTCAGTCTTCTGCATATGATAGCCAGTTTTCTAGCACCATTTATTTTTTTCCCCAGTACCATTTATTAAAGAGGCTATTTTTCCTCCAGGATATGTTTGTCAAAGTTCAAATAGCTGAATGGTTTTTAAAAAAATTTTATTTAGAAAGAAAAAAAAACAACCAAACAAAACAGAAAAAAGGGTAGCAACAATACAGAACTCCAAAGGAAAAAAAGAAAAGAACAACGAAAACCACTAAGAAATCACTAGTTGATAAATTACATACTGTTATCTTGGAAATAGTTGTTCAAGTTACAAAATTAAAGCATATAAAGTAGACATTCAAGCAGTGAGACTATTAACAGTTCTGCTCAACAATCTAACAAAAACAGTAGTATGGTCATCTATTTTCCACACTTAAACATACATGCAGTTATATCCTTTAGAGCACTTTCTTTTGCTCTCTCTTTTACAGTAGCAATTATGCATTTTGGGTTTTATTACTCCTACAGTTCTTATTACTTTTTTTATTTTAAAGAGAATAAAACAAAAGAGGGCAGAACAAAGCAGATCAGAACAGAACAACATAAGCAACACAACACTTTACAAGACAACCGGACATTAACAGTAGCTGTCAAAATATCTCTTTCTCTGCTACAGTTGAGCATAGTTTCCGATACAATAATATCAAACATAACACAATAGTATAAAACTGTTCGAGAGAATGAAAGAATTACAGGACCGAATAACTATGATCAATAGCTACTGTAATATCTCATTTTGAATAAAAAGATTTGTTTATACTATCACATATATTAAAATCCCAATAAGACACAACATGATAGAACCTATGGTAATAGCAGAGTAGAAGCATGGTAGGACTTCTAAGCAAGACGATATTAAATCAGCAATGGCTGCCATAATGTTTTGTTTTCTTTAAAACCGCTGTTCATACCATCACGCATAATAAAGCCAAACAAAACACATTAAAACCATTCCAACTGATGAATGAAAACATTTAAAGGCTTCAAAGCAATGAAATGGGGAAATCATGATTACTATAAAATCTTATATACTCTTAGCAACTCTCATACTAGGGAGACTATATGGTATTTACACATGTGTGTTTGGTTTATTTCGCTTATGAGTATGGTCTCAAGTTGTGTCCATTTATTTATAAATGTCTCAATTTGATCATTCTTTATAGCTGAGTAGTACTCCATTGTATAAAAATGCCACAACTTTTTAATCCATTCCTCAGTTGGTGGGCACTTAGGTTGTTTGCAAGATTTGGCTATTACAAATTGTGCTGCTATAAACATGGGTGCACATATATCACTGTGGTATGATGTTTTCAGTTCTTCTGGGAATATGCCTAGAAGCAGAATAGCTGGGTCAAATGGGACTTCCAAACCCAGCTTTTTGAGGAATCTCCAGACTGACCTCTACAGTGGCTGCACCAGGCTACACTCCCACCAACAGTGCAGAAGAGTTCCTTTTTCCCCACAGCATCTCCAGCACTTGTTGTTGGTAGTTTTTTCTATCCTGGCCATTCTTTCTGGGGTGCGATGGAATCTCAGTGTAGTTTTAATTTGCATTTCTCTCATGACTAATGATGATGAACATTTTTTCATATATTTATTTGCCATTCGTAATTCTTCATCTGAGAACTGTGTATTCATTTCAGATGCCCATTTTTGGATTGGGTGTTTGAATTTCAAGGGTCTGATTTTTTTTAATTCTTTATAAGTTCTAGACAGAAGTCCTTTGTCTGAGGGACAGTCCACTAAGCTTTTTTCCCAATTTGTGGGTTTTCTTTTCACTCTGCTAGAAATCTCTTTCGACATGCAGAAACTCTTTAATAAGATATGGTCCCAGTTATTGATTCTGGGAAGTATATCATGTGCAGTTTGATTCTTGTTCATGAATTCTCTACCTACCCCTGTATCTTTGAGGTTTTTACCTACTTTGTCTTCCAACAGATTTAGTGTTTCTGTTTTAAGATTGAGATCTTTGATCCATTTAGATTTTAGTTTTTTTATGGTGATAGGCATGGGTCTAGTTTTAGTCTTCTGCATATGGATAGCCAATTTTCCCAGCACCATTTGTTGAAGAGACTGTCATTCTTCCAGTGACCATGTTTGGCCCCTTTATCAAAGATAAGGTGGTTGAGTGAGTTTGTGGTTGTGGTTGTATCTTCCAATCTATTCCATTGATCTTCAGGTCTGTTTTTATTCCAGTACCATGTTCATTTTATTACTGTAGCTTTGTAGTATAATTTAAAATCAGGGATTGTGGTGCCTCCTGCCTTGCCTTTGCTGCTTAGAATTGCCTTTGCTATTCTAGGTGTCTTCTGGTTCCAGAGGAATTTTAGCAGTGATTTCTCTAGATCTGTGAGGTATGTTAGTGGTATTTTGATTGGGATTGCATTGACTCTGTATAGTAATTTTGGGAGAATGGCCATTTTCACAATGTTTGTTCTTCCTATCCAAGAACAGGGGATGTCTTTCCATTTTCTGAGGTCCTCTTCGATTTCCTTTTTCAGGGTATTATAATTTTACTTGTATAGCTGTTTTACATCTTTCGTGAGATTAATTCCTAAGTATTTCATTTTTTTGGATGCTGGTGTGAACAGTGTGGCTTCTCTTACTTCTTTCTCAGTATTTTTGTTGTTACTTTATAGGAATGCTATTGATTTTTGAGTATTGACTTTGTATCCAGCTACATTGCTGAATTTATTTATTATATCTAGGAATTTTTCAATGGAGTTTTGGGGGTCTTCTATGTAAAGTATCATGTCATCTGCAAATAATGATAATTTAACTCCCTCTTTTCCTATTTTTACTCCTTTTATTTCTCTCTCTTGTCTAATTGCTCTGGCTAGTATTTCCAGTACTATGTTGAATAGAAGCGGTGATAGGGGACATCCTTGTCTTGTACCTGATTTTAAGGTAAAGGCTTTCAGTTTTTGGCCATTTAATATGATACTAGCTGTAGGTTTGTCATAGATAGCCTTTATCATATTGAGGTAAAGACCATCTATTCCAATTCTCTGTAAGGTTCTTATCATGAATGAGTGTTGGACCTTATCAAAAGCTTTTTCTGCATCTATAGAGATGTTCATGTGGTTCTTACTTTTGGCTCTATTGATATGGTGGATTACATTTCAATAAATGTTGAACCATCTGTTTTAAGATTGAGGGATATGTTGAACCATCCCTGCATTCCTGGGATGAATCCCACTTGGTCGGGGTGAATAACCTTTTTGATGATTTGCTGTATCCTGTTTGCTAATATTTTATTGAGAATTTTTGCATCTATGTTCATTAGGGAGACTGTTCTATAGTTCTCGTTTTTAGTTGGGTCTTTCTCTGGTTTTGGTATTAGGGTAATATTTGCTTCCAGGAATGACTTAGGAAGAATTGCTTCCCTTTCAATTTCATTGAAGAGTTTGAGGAGTGTCAGAATTAAGTCTTCTTTGTATTTCTTGTAGAATTCTGCAGCGAATCCACCTGGGCCTGGGCTCTTCTTTGTTGGCAAGGACTTAATTACATTTTCAATTTCAGTAATAGAAATTGGGTTATTCAGCAGTTTTACATCTTCCTGATCCAGCTTTGGTAGTTCATATGTATCTAGGAATTTGTCTATTTCTTCAGTGTTATCGAACCTATGAGAGTAGAGGTTTTCGAAATAGGTGTTGATGATCTTCTGTATTTCCACTGAGTCTGTAGTAATTTCACCTTTTTCATTCCTTATTGTATGAATTTGAGTTTTTTCTTTCTTTTTTTAATAAGGTTGGCCAGGGGCTTATTAATTTTATTTATTCTTTCAAAGAACCAACTCTTTGATTTATTGATCCTTTGTACTGTTTTCTTAGTCTCTATTGCATTAATTTCTGCTCTAATCCTTATAATTTCCTCCCTTCTTTTGGCTTTGGGCTTGGCTTGCTCTACTTTTTCTAGATGTTTGAGTTGTAGCATCAGGTTGTTTATTTGTGTTCGTTCTGTCTTCCTGATGTGGGAACTCTGCAATAAATTTTCCTCTGAGGACTGCTTTCATTGCATCCCACAAATTCCGGTAAGTTGTGCTTGTAGATATTGTTTAATTTCTTCTTTAATGTCCTCCATGACCCACTGATTGCTCAAGAGTGTATTACTCAGTTTCCATGTGTTTGTGAGGTTTTTGCAGTGGCTTTTATCGTTAATTTCTAATTTCATGGCACTATGATCCGATAACATGCATAGGATAATTTCAATTCTTTTGCATTTACTTAAACATGTTCTGTGGGCTAGTATATGGTCTGTTTTACAGAATGTCCCATGTACTGCTGAGAAGAATGTATATTCTGATGTTGTTGGATGGAAAACTCTATATACGTCTATCAAGTCCATTTGTTCACAGGTGTGATTCAGTTCTGTTATGACTTTGCTGATTTTCTGTCTAGTTGATCTGTCCCTCTGTGTCAGTGGTGTGTTAAAATCTCCTGTTATAATTGTATTACTACTTATTTGATTTTTCATTTCTGTTAGTATTTGCTTTATATAGCTGGGTGCTCTGGAATTTGGTGCATATATATTTAAGATTGTTATCTCTTCCTCTTGAAGTTTTCCCTTGACTAGTATGTAGTGACCTTCTTTATCTCTTTGGATCATTCTTGGTTTCAAGTTCACATTGTCTGCAAACAGGATTGCTGCTCCTGCTTTTTTTTGGTTTCCTGTTGCATGAAGTATTGTTTTCCATCCTTTGACTTTCAGTCTATGGGTTTCCTTTTGGGTAAGATGGGTTTCTTGTAGACAGCATATGGTTGGATGTTGTTCCTTTATCCATTCTGCCAGTCTGTTTCTTTTGATTGGTGAGTTGAGGCCATTTACGTTAATGGTTATAACTGTTATATATTGGTTTATTGTTGACATGTTATCTTTCTGCTGTTGTATCTTTAGCTTTCCATTCTATTTAATTGTCTGCCTTGCTTGGTGGTTTTATCCTAGGTGTATCTAGAATGTCTTTCAGTATTCTGTGTAGAGTTGGTTTGGTGTTCATGAAGTTTTTCAGCTGTTCTTTGTCATGGAAGTATCTTATTTCTCCATCCATTTTGAAGGACAGTTTTGCAGGACACGTCAGTCTGGGTGGGAAGTGGTTTTCCTTTAGGATCTGAAATACTTCACTCCATGCTCTTCTTGACTTGATTGTTTGTGTTGAGAAGTCTGCTGTGATTCTGGTAGGTTTTCCTTTATAGGTGATCTGTCTTTTCTCTGTAACAGCTTTTAGTATTCTGTTCTTATAGTGGATTTCTGGGATAGTGATTATTATGTGTCTGGGTGTAGTTTTATTTTGGTTATGGCTGTTTGGAGTTCTATATGCTTCACTAATGCAAATGTCAGTTTCCATTCTTATATTTGGGAAGTTTTCAGGTATTACTTCTGTAAACATTGTCTTGATATCATTTGGGCTGTCCCCTTCTTTTTCATTTATCCCTATTAATCTTATGTTATTTTTCTTTGCATCATCTTGCAGGTGTTGAATTGTTATTTCCTGATTCTTTGTTATTTTTAAAAGATCTTTCCTTTCCTGTTCACTAGCTGCGATCTTACCTTCGAGGTCTGAAATTCTATCTTCACTTTCATTGAGGTGGTTTTGACAGCTTTCAATAAAATTTTTGATTTCCTGTATATCTCTTTGAATCTGCTTTATGTATTCTGTTTGTTTCTTATTGTGTTCATTCAGGGATTCAATCTGTTTACTTTATTCCTCTAATTTTTTAGCTGTGTCTTCACTAGATGTGTTCACTATTTGTTTGACTACTTTTATCATTTCTTCTTTTACCTGGGCAATTATTTCTAATTTGAATATCTCCATAGCTTCCCCTAGTTGTTCTTTATTTCAGTTGATATCATTTCAGTCATTTCAGGTGTATGGCTTCTATTTTCTTCTATGTACATGGCTCCCAGGCTTTCTTGGGATGGGCTGGTGATTTGAGCCTGCCTTTTGGTCTTTCCTTTTGTTATTTTTCTTTACTTCCTTGGTTTGAGTGGTGTTCCAAAGCTTCCTCTGGGTGTGTTAAAAATCTCCTACTGCACCCTCAGCTACTGGAGCAGTCTCAGCTCCTCTGCAGGTACTTGGCTCCCTGGGTCAAACTCCACCTCTCTACAGATTCTTGGCTCTCTTGAGATGCAGAAGCTGGGCATGGAGAACTGGGGTCGGCAGAGCCCCAGGGCACAATCCCTTGTCCTAGGGATGTGGATATGAACTCAGCAGCTGGCAGTGCTGGTCTCAAGGTTGTTCCCAGGCCATCCCAATTGAGCCCAGAGTCCTTGTGCAAGGTTCCTGCCTCCTGGACTGAAACCAGGCTGCTCAAGGTGGTTGACTGAGGCCCTGCTATCTTCTGGACCCAGTCCAGCATCCCAGTAGCTCCCCAGAAACTCAAAAGCCGAAATGTAGGTCTCCAACTTTCCCCAGGTCCCCGGAACTCACCTACTGAATGGGTTTTTTTCTGTATCCTCAGTTATGTTACATTGATCTGCATGTCTGGTTTTGTACTAGTACCATGTTCCTTGTATCACTATCGCTTTGTAAGTTAGGATTGTAATGCCTCCTGCTTTGCTCTTGTTGCTCAGGACTGTAATCTTGAAATTGTATAGATTAAGAAAACAGTAGCGTTTACTATAATAGTGATGCACAAGACTAAGCCAATCCAGTGTGTAAAAGATATGAAGGGTGCAGTGTCAGGCAGTGGGCAGGACAGAGAATGAGCCCCTCGGTTTTGTGACAGTTTCGTGGGAAAGAGGAACATTTAGGCCCTGAAGGCAAAAAAAAAAAAAGGAAAATGTAAGGGTTCATATGAGGCTCAACACTTGGGGGATGGTCATTCAATATACCTGATCAAATTTGGTGATCTTAGTGCATAGCAAGCTCTTCACCAGGGAGGGAACCAAGTAGAAGTAGACAGCTATCTGAGGGAAAAGTTATCTGAGGAATTCACTGAAGGGTGGACTTGATCAGTGGTTCCCAAAGTGTAGTTTCCTGAAGCAACAACAGACGTATTCCAGGAATTTGTTAGAACTGTGAAATCAGATCTTCAGAGTCAGAAACTGGGGGTGGCTTCAGCACTGTTTTAACAAGGCTTCAAATGTGCTAGAGTTTGAGAGCTGTTGATCAAGAATGGCTTCAAGACTCAGATGTTGTCGAGTCTGATCATTAGTCCACGAACATGGTCTTGTTCTGAGTTTAAAATGGTCATAAAGGATTGCTGCCATTGCCTCTCTGACCCTCCAGACCTCCCTTTCCCAATTCCTATTCCATGGAGAGTTTTGGTCTGTGTGTAACTGATCCCCAGTTCACATGGCATTTATTTGCATATTCATCAAGGCAGCTATCCAGGTGCGACTCTTTAAAATGAGATTGAAGAAAAGGCTACCGTAATGGAAAACATGACCTCATTTGCCTCAGAAACTGATTGTTCACATTTGGAGCATGTTTTATGTCTTTGATGTGTCACTTCACTGCAGAGTTTGTACTTATGTAGCCTATTCACAGCAGGTGTCCCAAAAATATTTGTGGATATATTTGGTAAAGCCACCAAGTAAACAAAATTATCCAAATTTTTCCACTTAGTTTCAGAACATATTCACGAGAAACTTATTTAAAGAAAGGCCTCTGATGTTGCAAGACCACATGTTCCCCTGGGAAACCGCATTTGGAGCAGCTGAACCCTGAGCAGGCAGGAATGGAGTACCTGCTGCATGTCAGGGGCCGTGGGAGGCCGTGTTGCTGTGACCGTGATGGGAGAGGAGATGCTGCGAACTCAGTGAGGGATTGCGGGCATGGGCTGATGTGTGCCTGGGCTCAGAGCATGGAGAGACAGTTCTGTGATGGTGTGGGGGAGCCTGTCGGACTGGTTATGACAGCCGCATGAGGCTCTAGGTCCTGGAGGTCCAAAGCCAAAAGGGAGTCACTTGGCTAAGCGAGGGTGGGTAAACCAAGGGCACACTGAGGTAGACATAGGTGTTCTTCGCTTTGGCAGAGAAACTCACCCCTTCGTGGCCAGCACAGTGCTCTGCAGATGTGAGGAAGTTTCTTTGTCTTGTCTTTTGTCCTGTCAAGTCACTGAATGTTGGGAGAATGGGGAAAGAGAGAACTTTAGTCTGAACTGGGAATAGTTTCCCTCTGCATATGTGTGTAGGAGTGTCACCATGATTGACTTGGGAACAGACCAGAGGATTAGTAAAGTACACTTCTGGGTGTGTCTGGGTGGGTAATAGAGTCACGGCCCTGAGATCTGTATCTGGTCCTTCATCCCTTCCTCCCTGGCACTTTTTCCTTCCTCTGTTTCCTGGTTGCTGTAAACTGAGTAGCTTCGCTCTGCCAGGCCAATCTGGCATGATGCTTCTGCGTTAGGGCCAGCTTACCATGGACTTTTCTTCTGAAACCATGAGCCAGGTAAACCATTCCTCCTTTAGGTTTCAAGTGTTGAATATTTTGTCCAGGAATAGCAAAGTTAGCTAGTACAGCATGAAACTATTAATACTCCCTTTCCTATACTAATTTACTCTGGCAAGGGCAGGGCCTCTGTGCTGAAGGCCTAATCAGCATAACTTAAGAAAAATCAGAGAGGTTTGGTAATATTTTAATTAATACGTGATACCCACAACTCTAAAGAGGGGAGGTTAATTATGGTTTACAGTTTGTAGAGGTTCCAGCCATAACTGGCTGGCTCCAAGGCAGAGGGGAATTGCCACAGCAGAGCAGACAGGAAGCAGCGACACAGAGACAAATGAAGGGGGGAAGAGTGAGACTCACCTTCTGGGCCACACCCCCAGCGACCCACATCCTCTGACTAGTCCTCACCTCCTAACATCTCATTTATAAATTCATCAGTTGACTTACCCGCTGATTAGTATCATGCCCCCATGATCATGTCACCTCCCCAGAGCCCCACCTTTGAGCACATGCACTTTGGGGGATCATAACGGTAATGAATGGGAAACATATAGCTGAGCTGCTTCTTAAAGGTTAATGTTATCTATTCTTCTCTAATGCAGTTAAGCCTAGAATTTAAAGAGTTGATACTATGTTAGTCTTTGGGGTGAAAAGGATTTGCCCCTAAACTTAATTTGAATTTCAAAGGCTGCACTTTAATATGATTTGTATCATTTGGACTATTGAAAGATTCTGCTAGTCTGGAGAATTTTACTAAGAGCCCAAGAAATTTTATGTCACTTAAAACCTGACTTCTATTAAAGTTTTGTCTATTTACTGATATTTTTTAGGTAATTTATAGGTGTTAGCAATCCCTGAAAAATTTTTTTTCTTGAGTACCAGCTCACAGCTGATGCCTCAGAAGGAATTCATGCCCTTTTCTGCTGAGGTTTTGGCATTTGCCTCAGCCTGGGCCAACCAGCCTTTCACCCATTCAGCAAGCATCAGTGGTACTCTGACACAAAGGCAGAAGAGACTGAGGTCACTGTGTCTCCACTTCTCTGCTACCTTGTCATCCCTGGTATGACTGATAGGACCCACTCACTCGGCCTCCCACACTCCAAACCAGGCCCCCCCCCCGATATTCTCTGTTTCTTGGGCCCCTAGTGTCCTTGATGCTACTTTGTTCTGAAGGTTGTATCCTCATCACAGCTCTGACTCCACTGCAGTCCACCCACTAGCATTCCTGCCCCAGCTGTGGCCCTGTTCTCGTCCTCCATAATGTGTGCTAGAGCCAGCTCATACCAGCTGCTGAAGATGGATTATTTTTTGTAACTTTGTGAGTTGGTTGTTAAATCAGCCTGCTGTGGTTTTAATATGAAGACTCATGCATGCAGTGTTCTATGTGCAGAGGTGGAGAGATGACTAGATGGAGAAGGCTGTACCCTCCTGCTTAATGGACTGCTAGGAAGTGGCACCTGCTGGAGGAAGTGGGTTACTAGGGCTGTGACCTTGAAGGGTGTATCTTGTCCTCAGCTGGCTCTCAGTCCCATGCCACCTTCCCTGGCCACCACGAGATGAGCAGCTTTCCTCCACCACCATGATAATTCCACCTCACCACAGGGCTAAAAGCATTGACGTCAGCCAGCCTTGGATTGAACCCTCTGAGATTATGACCCCAAATAAACCTTTTCTTCTTCAGAGTATTTTCTTAGGTATTTGGCCACAACAATGAAAAGTTGACCAATTCAGTTGTTATTAAAAAATTAAGTGGCAGAGCTCAGTGGCAGAGCTAGAACATGCCTGTAGTCCCTGGATGGTTTGAGCCGTGGAGTTCAGAACCAGCCTGGGCAACAGAACAAGACCCGGTCTCTTAAACAAAACAAAACAAAACAAAACAAAACAGGTAAAGTGTGTAAGCATGCAGTTAAACAAATTTATTTTAAAGACATAATAAGTACTCAAAATTCATCACTTCCTAATATGTTACTATTATCTATACTCTTCAGCTTACATCTGTTTCATCTTTGTGTGCAAATGCTACATAAAGTTATGCCTTCCACATTCAATGTTGTTATCTTTACAGCTTCAGACAGCCATAGTGGGCTGAGAAAATCGCAAATGTTATAAATTAGGGCAAAAAAACAAAGAAATATTTTTACAAAATTAAAAAACTAGAATACATTTGGTTTAAAAAGTTGTTTTTGTCATTAACAAATGAGTGCAATTCTTACATAATCTTTGTTATTCTACTTTTATCTCCGTTTAAGTGAACGTAGCAACTAACATTCCCATGGAAATGCCACTCATTCATCAGTTACAACTATAAACTGCCACAGGTACAAGAGGCCAGCAAATATCAGCCAAAACACTTGTGCAAATCAGTTGGTTTTGTAGAATCTACAATAGAGTATTTTATAGCTTGGTGTTATTTAGGGATCGTGTGTTGTCCTTCCATTAAATCGGGGATGGGAATTTCTTTCTCATAGAGCTGGATGGTGAATATTCTGGACCCTGCAGTCTCCATCGCAGCTCCTCAGTTTGGCTCTGCATGGTGTTTTGAAAGCACCACGCCGCAGGTGTAAGTGAGCGGCACAACTTTATAATGGAGTTACCTTTGCAGACACAGGGCCCTGGCTTGGGCCACAGTTGCCAACCTCTGCTCTAGCAGTGATGTACTGTAGCCTGACACCAGGGCATCTGTGCTCCTTGCCCCACCCCACACCATCCCCATTCCTCGCTCTCAAGGGCTCCACGTTATCCAGGAAACAGTCACTGAAGGTGGACACAGCAGCCTCCCCTCCTCTGTCTCACACTCCTGGTTTGTCTACCCTATGCCTCCTGCCTGTGGCCCCGTCCGGCCTGCCCTTACCTCCTTTGTCCAGAGATCTCTCAGCTGCCCCCATGGAGTTCCCCTGTGGTGGTCTTAGCCATTTTCTCCCCTTTGCTACTTTAGCAACTAGAAAGGAATGAAGACAGGACCGCGGGAGCCAGGCTGTGCTGCCCTGAGTCCCCGCAGGAGCCTGAGGAGTGCCCATGCAGAAGGGTTCCCCGGGCTGTGTGCCGATTTGCAGGACACTGGCTGCGAACTGTGGGGAGGCCTCAGGCAGATTCCCAGGAGGAACATTGTAACCCTAAGGCATGCTGGGCCTGTTGGGCCAGGTACCTGTCCCAGAGAAAAGACCCATACTGGGGGCTTCTGAGAGCACCCCCCCTGGACTCCCGTGCCCTGCCTAGGTAGAAATCTGCCAGGCTGAAGGGCAAAAGGTGGTTTGACCAAAACCAATTTGCAGGGCAGGCTGGTAGAAGGTGGCCCTGTGTCTTTGTAAGGGAGGAGTAGGTGCTGTGGTGCTGGACAGGGACCACATCTTCATCATCATCCTGCTGCCCCCTGCACCTGGCTGGATGCATGTGTGCGTCCCGGAAGCAGGGCCGTGCTCTCTGTAGCAGGGGTGCCCGGCAGCCAGCAGCCCATGCATCAGAGGGGGTGCAGAGCACAGCCATGGCCCCTTGAAGGTGCCAGCCCAGACACCCACATGGCTGTCCGTTTGAGCTCAGCCCCGCCCCCCAGCACAGGGCCCGGCCCAGTGGAGCACTCCTAAATGCGCAGGTAACCCCTCCCCTGCCCTCTCTGGGCTGGCGACCGTGTCACAGCTCCTGTGTCTGCATGGTGGCCTGAGCTGGTGGGATTGTGCTTGCTGGTTGCAGTGGGGTTGGAGACTCAGGGCCATAGCTCATCCCTCAGTCTCCTCCCAGGCCTCAGCAGGTCAGCTTCTGGTTTTGTTGTTTGGGCTTTTTTCCTTTTTCTTCCATATTAATATTTCATGACTTTGGGATCTGGTAGGGGAAGTAATGGCATAGATGGGGTTCTTTTGGTTTTCTGTTTACTGTGTTTTAAATTTGAACAGCTCACCTTGCACCCTTTAGGCCATGAAAGCTTCTCTCTCTCCCTCCTTCCCTTGCTTCTTCCTTTCCTTTCTTCCTTTTCTGTCTTTCTCTCTGTCTCTCTGTCTCTCTGTCTCTGTTTCTCTTTTGGTGGTGTTGCTGTACTGGTGATCAAACCAAGGGCCCTCTACCACTGAGCTATATTCTCGACTCTTTATAAATTTTTTTAATGCTGAGACAGGGTCTTGCTAGATTACCTAGGCCTTGACTTGCAACCCTCCTGCTTCAGCCTCCTGAGCAGCTGAGATTACAGGTGTGCATCACCACACCCAATAAGAGCTACCATCTTAAAAATCATCTTCGATAAATCATCATCCCTGCAATCCTATCGATCTGAAACCCCAAGTCTCATTTCTGGCCTGTAGGAGACAGCACAGACTGGCTGACTTTGAGCTCCAGAAGCACTGTCCTGTACCTCTTCCTAAGGTGACACCTGCTGAGTGCTGAGCACCCCTCACAACACAGACTTGCAAGGCCTAAGTGGCTGCAGCCTCCTGGGGTCCTCACAGGGTGTCCTGGGTGGTCAGAGCCTCGCAGCACTGCCTTGAGCCATTAAACCTGGCTGGTCCACGGCCTGGGGCTGCCGTGTGCTCCAGGGGCCGTGGGCAGATGGCCGCCCTCCACAGTGTGGCCGCTCCTGGCACCTGTGAACCCGGGAGCTCACCACAGATGCGGCCTCCAGAGCAGCAGTGGCTCTGTGGGGCCGAGGCACTGTGCGCTTCTGTGTCAGAGAAGCTGCGCTCCAGAGCTGTGAATCACACGAGGAAATTAAAGCAGCATTAAGGCTGAAACATCTTCATAGCATCTAACCGAAGGTTTGGCTGTGAGGGGCCAGTGGGTAGGGGACAGGAGCAGCCTCCCGGCTGAAGCCAACAGGACCCAGCGTGTCCAGGTACTGTGGGGCTTCCTGCTCCCCAGCTTCTCCTGGAGCAGGAGGGTAAAACTAGGAGGAGAAAAGACTCCAAAAATTCATTTTTAGACAACATAGGCTGTTGTTTGCAAATTTAAAAAGAATAGGGACTGTGTAAACACTGGTTTCCCAAGAAAACGCAAAACAAGGATCTTTACATAAAAGGATAAGGGGACGCCTGCTTCGTGTTGTTCAGAGTCGCTGTCCTTGTCCTCCCCTCAGCAGCTGGAGATGCGGTGTGCTGATTCACATGCATGGCCCGCAGCCCCCTCAGGTCTGCAGGGCTGCATGTGCTGGGCCGGCATTGTCACTGCTGAGCTGATCCGCCAGCACACTCTCCAGCCATCCAGTTTCTGGCTGTGCCCTTGACCTTGGTTCTAGAAACAGCATCTGCTAGCTTGGGGAGTTCTCCATTTGCCTGAGGCTCTGGATGGAGCTGGTGTAATTCACAGCTGGGGATGCTTCGCACACACGGCCCGACTCTTCTTGAGCTGGCCTGCCCCCCTCTCCAGAGTCTGGCTGTCAGCCCCAGGGCACCCACAAGGGCCAGCAAGGCTGGGCTGGCCATATAGCTCCTGCTTCCGCCCAGGGGAACACGATCTGCAGGTGTGAAACTCAGTTGGTTACCTGGAGAAATCTTGATCTTCAGCATTCTATTTTCAGTAACAGCTTTTAGAGAATAAAGCAGCATTGCCTGTTTGGTCTTCCACCTTTTTCTCTTTGAAAGAATGTTCACTTTCTTCAAAACCTTTGAGCTAAGACTTTCTCTTATCCTGCCTCTGCACCCTCCATGCTCCATCAGATCCAAGTCTGCAACTTGATCCTCGGCCCATGTATTTCTAGACTTAAGACCTGCAGAGTGAGGTACTGAGGTAGAAGACAGGAGACAGTAAAAAGGACCAAAGGAGCACTCTGGGCATGACTGTCCCTGAATCCCTGTGGGCAGAGCGTGGCGCCTGTCAGGGGCTCTGCTGGCCAGGAAGCAAGGAGGTTAAGGTGCTGGGCTGTGTGTGCTGGGCTGAGATGACACAGGTTCCAGTGGCCGCTTACATATGCAGAGAACACAGGAAGCCAAGGAGATTCCAGAGGGACGCCTGTATCTAAAAATGATGACACGTAAAAGAGTAATATTCACAGTGTACTGAGTGTTTGTTTTGGGACGGGCACTGGGCTTTTTAAAGGCGTCATCTCGGTGACTCATTGCGCCCTAGTAAAATGGTTTTATCCTACCCAGCAGATGAAAAAGCTGACACCAGCCTCACTGCTCCTGGGGTCCCAGCGTGGCTGCTGCCCAGCCCTGCCGGCAGAGCTTTTGAACAAACAGCAATGTTTTCACAGGTACGGGGTAGACCTAGTGTGAAGTGTCCTGGCTGCTTCCCATGCAGCATAAGGGACACCCAGAGCCCGTCCTCAGCCCATATTCCAACGCTGTCTCCCTGTCTTTTGGTGAAAGTTGTGCATCCGGTGGAGTTGAGACATTGATGGTAAACACCGGAATCCCTACTGTCTAGATTTTGCCTTTAACATTTTACTGTGTTTGCACTGTCACACATCTCTCCAAATATACGTCTCTCTACACATCCTTCAATCCATCTTGTTTTTCACAATAAGTTTTATGTGCTGGGGGTTTAGCTCAGCGGCGTAAGTGCCTGCCTGACAGGTGTGATGTCATGAATTCAATCCCTGGTACCAACAAATAAATAAATAAATAAATAAGGTTCATGCATTGTTGGTACTTTTCCCCAAATGCTTTAGCATGCATATTGTTCATTAACCATAGTTCTAAGATTGCTTCCATTTATATGCAAAATTAACATATAAAGAATTGTACAAATGCTAACTGTGCCCTTGGGTGATGTTTGGCAAATGTGTGCAGACCTAAATCCCTTACAAAATAGCATCAATACCACTCCAGAGGCTTGTTCGTTCCTCTTCCCAGTTGGTCTTTTCTTTTCCCATCTCTACCAAATATTGATCTGATTTTTTTCCACCATCACTTAGTTTTCCTTGATAAAGGATTTTATCTAAATAGAGCCCGACGATGTGAACACAGTATGTAAGGCTTCGTTTAGTTAGTGTGTTTTCCATACTTGTGTTTTCTAGTGTATTCATTTGGTATATTTTGTTGTTGAGTAGCACTCTATTGGGTGGATACACTGGTTTGTTTTATTGTTTCTCCTGTTAATGGACAATTGGGTTGGTTTCAGTCTCCGGATTTTAATAAAGCTGCTATGAAGATTCTTGCGCAAAGTTTTTGTAAATATACATTTTTTTTTGTCTTGGGAAAACACCTAGGAGTCATAGGTTAAATCCATAATTATTTTTATAAGAAACTACTGGTTCTTTTTCCAGAGCAGTATTATCATTTGACACTCCCATAAACAATGTATGAGAGAAGTCACACACACCCTTACGTCTTAGGATGTCAGCCGTTCTGTCGGGTATGTAAGTTTTAATTTGCACCTCTGTGGCGACCAATGAAGTTGAACAGTTTTTCATGTGTTATTATTGGCTCCTTGTACATCATTTTTACAAAGTGTCTATTCAAAGCCTTTACCGTTTTTAATTGGATTATAATTGCATTATAGAAATACGTTATACATAGATCTGTTGCCAGATATATGTTTGGTAATATTTTCTTCTACTCTGTGACTTTCCTGTCCATTTAACAGTATTCTAATAAACAGAAATTTTTAATTTGATATCAGTGTGTTAGAGTTACTGCTTTCTGTGACCTGTATAGGAAAATTTTGTCTGTCCCCAAATTCTAAAGATACATTTTCTTTTAAAGGCTTTGTGGTCTTATGTTTTATAATTATTCTATAATTATTTTTGTTCATGGTATCAAATAGGATTAAGCTTAATATTTGTTTATATGGATATCAAGTTATTGAATTTCAGTCATTTGTTGAAATAGCTTTCTTTTCCTCATTGAATTGCTTTGGCATCCTTACCAAGAGTCAAGTGATTACATAGTGTACTCATAAGTCTATTTCTGGACTTTCTTGTATCTGTTTATCTATGTACCAACTGCATGCTCTCTTAGTTTCTAGTAAGTCTCAAAATCAGGTAATGTATGTTCTTCAGCTGGTTTGGTTCTCTATTTTCTTTGGATTTCTATGTCAGTTTTAGCATGAGTTTGATAGTATTTACCCAGGAGCCTGCAAAATTTACTTTTAGGATTGCACCAAAGCTACAGATCCATTGGAGAGAATCTGTATTTACTGCGGAGTCTTCCAATCCACAGACATGGTGTAATTCTTTGTTTGCTTAGACCTTTATTTTGTCTCAGCAGTGCATGGCGCAGTTTGCAGTATAGAAGCCTCTTCGTGCAGCCCAGAAAGCTTGCTGAGTTGTTGAGGTTTCACAACCACCCATCTGTTTGCTAATTCCCTGAAGACATTCAGGGATTTTGAGGCTGTTGTACTCATGGCTCTGGTTTATTTAGGAGTCAGAAAGAGGAAGAGACAGATCAGGCAGAGTTTGGAGGATATCATGCCTGGGCTTCCAGCGTCCTCCAAAGGCAGTGAGTGCAGCATTTTCCTCTAAGGCCGTGGTGGCAAACCTTTGGCACACGTGCTGCACGGGCACAGAGTCTTGTGGCCGAGCGTTGGGTATTGAGGTTTAGTTGGTACTCTGCAGTCAGTAAGTGGGTTTTGGGTTGCATTTGGGCACTCATCTCTAAAAGGTTTGCCATCACTAATCTAGAGACCCTAGGGAGTCCGTAATTCTTATTTTCATTCGGTTCAAAATACTTTTTAATTTCGCTTTCAATTTTTTTGGTCCATGGTATAGTTGTAAGTTTATTTTTGTTGTTGCTATTGTTTCAAAATATTTGGAGAATTTACAGAAATTTTTCTGTTAATAGTTTCTAATCTAGTTCCGTGTGGTTAGAGAACACGTTCTGTGATTTTAAAGCATTTGAATTTATTGACATATAGTGCATGGGCTCAAGGTCTGTTCAGTCTGAGTTCCAGTTCATTTCAAGAGCGTGTCTTCTTTTCTCCTTGGGTGTAGCATTCTGCATCACATAGATCAAAGTGACTGATTACATCTTTTATCTTACCTATGTTTTCTAGCGTTTTTGTAGTTCTAACAAATGCTGAATGAGGACTGTTAAGATACACAGTTATGACTTTAGACTTGTTTATTTTCACTTTAATTCTATTAATTTTTTCTTCCTATGTTTTGAAGCTCTGTTATAAGTAATGTGTTGGTACTTATGATTATTATGTCTTTATGATCAATTAACTCTTATCATTATAAAATATGCCTTTGTAATATCTGGTTATACCTTGTCTTACACTCTTTCATTTGATATTGATATAGCCAATCCAGTTTTCTTACACTTACTAGTTTATGTGATGTGTCTTTTCCCATCTGTCTACATTTGGTCTATGTCTTTTAAGGTGCATTTCTTAAGGAGAGCATGTTGAGTTTATTTATTTAGCAGTGCTGGGGATTGAACCCCAGGTCTTGGTACTGAGATACATTCCCAGCCCTTTTTTATTTTTGAGATGGGGTCTCTTCAAGTGATCCAGTTGCCCAGAATAGGCTCTGATTTTCTTCTCTCCTGCCTCAGCCTGAGAGAGTGCTGGGATTCCAGGTGTGTATGGCCATGCTGGGCTTCTTAATCTGACCATCTTTGCTTCTTAATTGGAATCTTGGCTCATTAACATTTAATGTAGTTATTGATATAGTTGGATTCAGGCTTAACATTTTATCATTTTTTACTTTATTTTTGTGCCTCTTTATACAGACCATCTTTTCCATTATGTGATCAGTTTTAAAATGTTGACTTCATTTATCCATTGACTTTTTAGTTAAATCTCTGTATTTCTTAGTGTTTACCCTAAGGACTGCCAGAATAGTTAACGTAATACCATCTACTTACCCTACTCTTGTGCTAATTTCTGTGAAACATGGAAACCATTGCAATCATAAGATCCATTTATGATCTATGATTTATGCTGTAGTTTTTGTGTGTATCACATCTCAATACCTGGCAAACCTGACAATATGATTTTTCCCTTTAGCATATATATGCTTTACAGAAATTAAGAGAAATTTTCTCATGTACTTGCCATTCCTGAGCACCAAAAATGGGTGAGACGGCAGTGTGCATGTTTGTTTTGTCCTTTTGCCTTGCTCCAGCTGGGTTTTGGGCCTTCCAGCAATGCCCTGACACCTCGGCTTCAGCTGCCACCTGCTGAGACCTCAGTGGAGGCCGTAGCTGCCTGCGGGTGACAGTCAGAGTCAACAGTCTCCCACATACCTGCCTCAGTCCTAGGCTTTCCCACTCTTCCAATCACACTGTTGGTTGGATTTTCAGACTCTGGAGCTGTTTGTACAAGGCCTGGGATGGGATAGTTGCTGTGTGTAGCACGGAGGCGGCCATGTCCAGTGACTGGCTGTGTCTCTGTGGCCTTCTACAGGCAGCTGTTTTGAAGGGTGGTAATTAATAACTTAGGTCCTTCCTGCCCTGGCTTCTGTCCTGAAATGCAGTCAGCTGCCTGTAGCGGCCTGGGAAGTGTGCTCTGGGGGCCCCTGGGGATGAAGGCTTATAACACACAGCCCAGCAGGGAGGCCCAGGGTAGACAGGTAGGCCTGTCTGAATGGCCTCTGACATTGTTACCTGGATAGGACTAGAACTTCAGCAAAAAAGCATTCAAATTTCTGCTTTCAGAAGTGAATTTCAGGTGGGTTTTTTTGGTACATCTTCAACATAATAGTACCATTGTCTTCGAAAGTGAAATCCATGATAAAGGAAAGAAAATTTCATCTCTGTTTAAAATGAGAATGGCTCCTGACTTCCTGTCTGTCTTCCTACCATCAGCCAGGCCGCTCCCGAAAATTAAATCTGCCTGTCATGCTTTCCTGCAGCCAGCTTGTCACCATGACACGTGGCCAATGTGTCTGACTCTGAGAAGTTAAGATACAGCATTCTAGGAACATCGCTCTGCTCTTGTGTGGGCTTGGGTGGTATTCTTTACTGTGTCTAGAAAGTAAAGAAATATCTGCCCATGTCACATGTATTGGTTAGAGTTCTCTAGAGGAACAAAGTCAACCTTCTAAAAAGAGATATAGATACAGATACGGATACAGTTGTGCAGGTAGTTTCCTGAAGTAGCTTACAGCAGCTGGAGAGTCTGTGGTGGCTGTCGAGAGCCCAGGGACCCAGGAGCTACTTCAGTCCACAGGCAAGAGGGGTCAGGGGTGCAGCGCCAGTCTGAGACCGAAGGCCTGGAAGCTCCCTGGAAAGTCACTGATGTGCGTCTGTGCGAGGGGCTGGCGGAGCTGGAGTCTGATATCCAAAGCGGTGGTGTAGCGCGTGACACAGCTACTCAAGGAGAGTGGAGCTTTTTGACACACAGGCTGACGTCCTCCTCCTTCCCTTCCATTCCTTCAGGTCACGGGCCTCTGGGACAGGGCTGCTTATTATCAGGGCGGCTCTGCCCCCAGCACACTGGCCTCCATGCTGGTCATCTCCGGAGACACCCACTGATACATCGGCAGTGGGCTCCGCTGACCCGCTGGGTGTTTCTTAGTCCAGTCACAGTCACTGCTAACAGTCGCCCCACATAGATGTGTGTCCTTAAAAATGAGGTATGCCGCTCGGTTCATTCATTTTGTTACCTTTTTCCAGGGTGTGGGGTGGTCTCCTGTCCTAGGATTTCTCACATCAGCCCTCAGACCAGCAGCCAGGACATGGAGCTTTCCAAGGTGCCAGCAGCTTGAAGGCTTGACTTAAGGCTGCAGCTTGCAAATGCCCTCAGTTTACCTTTTAGCACCTCAGCTTCCTCGCTCCGGGACTCGCCACCCTGGGCATGTCTGACCTAGCTCCATGAGAGGGGACCGCACTCTCTTCCTGCCTTCCCCCACGCCTGGCTGATCCCCTGCACACAGGATCCACTCAGCAAGTACTGAAGGAAGGAACTTGCTGTGACAGCATCTCATTCTGTCCCATCAGGCAGTAAGTACGCCGAGGGGAGGGAGTGGGGCAAAACCATCTTCTCAGCTCACAGGCCCAGGGACTGTTTCTCGAGTTCAATCAGAAGAGAAGGAATCAGTTTGTGGAAGTCCTGGGATGACTGATCACAAAATGCAAAGAAAGGGTCTAAGCAGAGGCATTTTCAGAATTTGAGAAACTGGGATGATAAAACTGTTCTATGTCACTGACTCGTCATTGCTAATGTGTCCTTCCTGTTGTTCTGGCCTCTGCAGCGACTCTTGGGAGACCTGATGTACTGAGCCATGGTCCTGAGCATCACTTCTATCTCATGGTCATTGGAGGGCACACGAAACCTGACTCCTGAGCAGTGTGGTGCCTCTCTGCGGGGGGGGGGCAGTGTGACAGAAGTGACAAATGCTAGGGTTTTGTAATTCTTTCAGCAAAATCTAGCAGCTCTGTGACTTTACACTTCAGCAAAAATACCTCCCATCCTTGACAATATTTTAAGAACAATTAAGTTTGAGCAAAGTGGGATTTCTTCCTGAAGCCACTCTGCTGGAAGTCTCGTCACTGAGCACTACAAGGACACAGACTGAAGGGATGACCGCCTGCGAGTGAGGGACACTACTGTGCATGTCGGGCACTCAGCACAACGTGCCATGCATGCTCGGCTTGGAGCTTCAGGGGAGAGCAACCTGAGATCTTCCTGAAACACAAGCATAGAAATGTCGCTGCCTCTGGATTCTCAGTAAGCAGAAAGGAAAGCAATAGAGCTGGACTCAGCTGAGCCCCCACGGGCCAGGCCAGTGGTTCTCAAGGTGTGGCTGCTGGACCTACAGCCTTAGTGTCTCCCAGGGACTTAATAACAGTGCAGCCTTCACCCAGCTCTGGAATCGCATGGGTTGGTAAGTCTTCCCTGGGATTCCAGTGTGAAGACCACCAGCCTGACAGTCCTGGGTTAGGTATCCTGTTCCTTTTAGATCAGTGGTGGTGAACCTACAGTATATGTGCCATAGCGGTGGACTGTTTGTTATCACAGAAAGCCCCAAAAGATTTGCCATCACTGCTGACTTAGGTCCTCAAAGTAGGCTTGACAATTAACTTTTGGTGTCAGCTTGTCTGTGTTAAAGAACATCCAAGAAGCCAGGGAATACTTTTCCTGGGTGTGTTTGGGAGAGTGTTTCCCAAGGAGATGGGCTGCTGATGGGTGGAGGAGGAAGGAGGATCTGCCCTCACCATCTATGGCTGGAGGTGGAGGAGTGGAAAGACAGGGCAAGGACCCTTAGCTGAGCTGGGCTGTCAGGACTCTGGACTTCACTGCTGGCTCCCTGATTTTCCAGCTTGCAGAGAGCCTATTGTGGGGTTTCCCAGCCTCCGTGGTCTTACAAGCCTATTCCCATGGTAAATGCCCACCCACTGTGTTTTCCCTCTCTGTCCTGTTGGTTTTGGATATCTGAACAACTCTGCTATGGTAAGGATGGTCACCGTTTATGCAGTAAGGAAACAGATTCAGTGACGCTCCTGAGTGCGTCACATTTGTACAGCTGGAATTGAAGATTTCCAAAGGGCTGTTGGGCAAAACCTGTGATCTTTCTACTTTACGTGTTTCTCAAGCTAACATGTAATCTAGTCACCTGGGGGTCAAGTGTGCAACACAGATTCTGAGTCTGTGAGTCTGGAGAGAGGCTGAGAGTCAGTGGTGTGGTAGCATTTGTTTGTTTGTTACCTGGGATTGGCCCCAGGGTCTTGGAACTGTACTATATCTCAGCTCGTTTTTATTTTGAGATGGGGTCTTGCTAAGTTGGCCAGGTTGGGCTTGAACTCATAATCCTCCTGCAGTGGAATTACAGCCGTGTCCTTCCACACCAGCTGGAGTCAGTAGCTTTGCCAAGTTCCTAGGTATCAGCTGTGCTCTGGACCTCCAGCCACACACAGTCTCTCTGCATGGAGCCTGAACCTGGTACCTAGTGTTCTGGTTTGTGTCTGGATGTCCCCCCAAAGCCTCATGCAGTCACAGATGCGGCTTTTCAGAGGTGGCTGGATCTGGAGCATGTGATGCTGGAATTAAAGGTGTGTGGTTACTAAATCAGCCCACTGATGGGCTTGGCATAGTTCTGGATAGGATCACGGGTGCCCCAACCTGGGTGTGAGTGCTAAATATAAGAACAAATGTCCTCACTGGTCGTTCTTTGCTTACTGCTTTCTGCTTGCAATGATCTATTTCTTCTCTGCTGTGCCCCTCTGCCATGCCACCTTGGAACCAGCCAGCTGTGGACTGAAACCTGTGTACACTGTGAGCTAAATAAACCTTTCTTCCTTTAACTTTGGGTGTCAGGTACTTGTCTCAGCTGTCAGGGAGTCACAGAGACACCCAGGCTTACCTGGAAACTCCTACAGATTCAGATGCTGGGTCTTTCCAGACCTGCCGACTCAGCAGCTCCTGGGGTGAGTTTCACCAAACCTGTAGGTGATTCTCGTTCGTGCCTAGGTCTGAGAACCACACATCTGTTTCCGTATTAGTGTTAGTGTCTGTCAGGTTTTGAAACAAAGTGGTCCTGACATTGTAAGTATTTGAAAGTCATTAAGGAGAAATTAGATGAGAAGGAAAAAAAGATAAAATATTGATGCCTGAATGGTAGATTATATAGTGTTTTTCCATTCAGTAAGGGTGCAGAAATCACATCATGAGCTGTGCAAAGCAAACCTACGCTTGCCTAACCTACAGAGAACAGTCTTGGAAAACAACTTAGGAGTTTTCTTTTTAATCTTGTGTAATCTTAAAAATTCATGTGCCCTTTCATGTGTGTCAAACCAATGCTTGTTGCTTTGATATAAATAATATTTTAGTTACCATAAGATAAAAGCAGAGAGAAGCTGTGTTGGTTTGCCCATTAGACACACAGAGTTTACTGATGTGCAGAGACCAAGCTGGGGTTGGCATCTGCGCCCCTTCCCTCCTGGGGCACCACGTGGAGACCCCAAGCCCGGCATGAGGTGGCCACAGCTCCCTGTGCTTGCAGAGCCAGGCCGAGAGGATGGTCGGGGACAAGGACCCAGAATACTGCGGGAGGCTTGGGAACACAGGTGCGAGTTCTGCGATATGTCTTCAAGTGGTTTTTGAAAGCAAAAGACAGAACAGGTCTTTGATGTATGCATTGGAACCATTTACATTTAAGAAAATGCCCATCAAAGCATTGCCAGTGAAGAAAGATGCTCAGAACGTCCCAGGTCCTTGCATGCCGTCACTGTCATTTTCATTCCATGTAAACGAAGGGGCTGTCGTGCAGGACTCAGCCCCGGAGCCCGAGATCTGCATCCGGCACTCGTGCTTTGCTGTGGCTGAGGAATCTGGTCACATGGGAAAGCATTTGGTTTGGTCGTGCAGTAAAAATCTTGTTTAACAAGTCAACTTTGTAGGATACCTAGATTATTTAAATAAATAGTACTTTTGTTTATCTTAATCAGTCATTTATACCTTTTCATAACGGGGCAAGTGACACACGAAAACAACAAAACAGTGTAAATCTGAGCTTAAAAACATTGGCTGGAATCTTCACCGAGCCAGCACTGTGCTGTAGGATTGAGATGTATTTTAGTCCCTTCCTATTGAATTACGAACACATGGATGGATGTGAACAGAGTTCTTGTCTAATTAATTTCACCCATCTTTAGCCTTCTACTGAACACAGGAGGAATCACTGGAAGGAGCCAGAGGAATGGAGAACCAGGCTGGGGAGCAGGGTACAGTAAGACTTTCCATGGCCTCAGTTTCTCTCAGTTGTATTAGACACTGTTGGCATCAGGATGTGGGTTTTTTAGTCAGTTCTGTATTGCTGTTTTAAAAATCAGATTTTGTGAGAATTTCTTTATATATTAGTTTATAATTAATGTGCTTAGGAATATAAGTATAACCAAAGACCGACAGGATGGCCAAGTCGATAATGACCGTATTTCCACTGCAGCCGTAAGGCACAGCCTGGCTGTCTGCTGTGGATTCCTTGTCTGCTTCTTGGCTTCTGTGTACCAGGCACTGTGTTGGTGTACAAACAAATCAAAGTAGACTTAACCTCTCTCTGGATGGCATGTACAGTTTGGCAGAGGAGGAATGGGTATTAGTCAAGTAAGTATGAAGTTGTAAACTATGATAAATGCAATAAAAATACATTGAGCATACGTGATGGAAGGGTTTGACTTCACAAGGAACTTAGATAGGAAAACCTAGGAAGCCTGTCTGGTAGAAATCACTTGTGAAGGACAAATAAGTAAAGGAAAGAGAGAGGATTGGAAAGTTTTCAGAGTGGGGGGGCATGTGCAAAGGCTCTGAGGTCACAAAGAGCACAAGAGAATTAGCGGGATGGAAAGGAGGCCAGCATGTCCTGCAGCTAAGAACCCAGGCCAGTGTCTCACAGCGGCACTGTGGACCCTAAGAGCAAAGGAAAGTGAGAGTTTCACCAGGTTCAGGGGCAAGTTGACAGTCACCTGCATCCTGGTGGTGAGGGGTTGTGGCAGGGTGTGTTGTGCAAGTGTGGAGGTGTTCATTGTCATTCAGCAAAGAATGACAGTTCAGCAAAGAACTATGAGACGTTGCTGCTGAATGCTGAGCTGCATCCTGAAGGAGGCGTCCTGCGTTGTTTCCTTGCTTGCTATTGTACTGATCCGGCCTCTTTATGATATATTATTAAAAGGCTGATTTAAACACATCAAGAGAGACATTTTCATGGGTTTCTCTCCAAGCATTTAAGTTCATTGACAGCTCCGTGATTCGTAAAATCAGTCAGATGAGTACAGGTCAGCGCTGTGAGCAGTTACCGTGGTGGTGACTGCTTCTCAGCCTGGCAGCTGCTGCGCACAGTTCCCCAGCTGCGGGGTGACGTGGAGAGGCGACCTGCTGTGCCCAGGCTCGAGGCCGGACATCCAGGGATGTGACATGGCTCCACTCCCGGGTTTCATTTCCTTCATCATGTTGATGTCATAGATCTTGAAATGCACCTCAGACTTCCAGTTTTAACCATCCACCTAACTCACCTGAACACACACACTTTCTCAGTGAAAAGTTGTAAATGTGTAGGGGAACCAGAGGAATGTAAGTGGATACCCCTGCACCCACCTCTGTTGTTCTGTGGTTTTACTTGATCCAGTTTCCACCTGTGTCTACACCAACCCTCCTATATTGTTTGATAGATTTGCAACTGTCCAAAGTTGCTAACATCGGAACATTGCACCATCCCTTGCTGCAGCAGCATCTGTGTCATTAATGGGAGCTTAATACTTGTTCAAGAGGTTTTAAGGTAGAAGCAAAACATGCTAATGTGCAAGTCTTAAGGACGGAGTCCACTGAGTCCTGACGAGTGTGATGCCATCCAGACAGCAAACCTTCCCCTGCGGAAGTCCCCCCAGCCCTGCACACCTGCTTGTTAAGAGTTAAGCATAATCAGGTTTTGTAAATAAAGTGGCACAGGGATAGCAAAATGTGTGGCAACCTACAGTGTTTTAAATAATCAAAGGCTTAAAATGAGTGTTTTTTCCTTCAAAAAACCAAGTTATAAGCCACTGAGGATGTGCTGAGAAACCCAGCTTTGAGCTCTGTGTAGGCAGACGACAGGGTCAAAACCACAGGGACCATGGCACAAGCAGGACCAATGTCACATGCCCAGTGCCTGCTGCACACATCCTGAGCTTTTAAAAAGGAAAAAGAAACTGCACTACAGAGGTAACTGCCGCGACACAGTGGATTCTGATCTTTACCGTGGCTGTGACAAACCATTTGATAAGAAAAATTCAACCTGGAATTTCAAGGCAAGTTCTGTCACATGAACGGATACCTGTATTGATCCAGTGGCTGGTTCCTTAGACCCCTGGTTAAGAAACCTGTGACAGCCCTGGGTCTCTCCAGAGAGAGCAGTGGAAGAAGGAGCAGTTGGTCCTAGAGCTAGAAAGACTTCAGTTGGTCCTGGGCTCTGCTGCGTGACACCGGCAAGTCACAGAACCCGTGCAGGCCTTGGCCTCCTTGTCCCACTGGAGAATGGTGCTCCTTCCTCCTCTGCAGGGCCGCTTCGCAATGCTCAGCTTGCAGTGGGGAGCACATGGGAACCATGGAAGGGGGGCTGTTGTCTCAGGGTGGGGCTCACCCCTGTGCCTGCTCCGTGGTCTTCCAGCCCCTGCATCTCAGAACTCAAGCCTCATCTGCTTCCAGTGTGTTCTGCTGAGTGTGGTGACAAAAATAATTTTGGTAGAATAAGTTCTACCCAGTTACAAATGACTGGTGGGCTTAGAGCTCCATGGAGAAGAAACTTATTCTGAGAGAATTTTGTCATCCACACGCATCTTTAGTTGAGACATGGGGTGCTGGGGAGAGATGCACAGACACTACAGAGAGATTTTGGTTGAAAACCCAGTGCTGAGCTGGATGTAGTGGCTCACAGCTGTAATTTTTAACACTCTGGAAAACTGAGGCAGAAGGGTCACAAGTTTGAATCCAGCCCGGGCAACTAATTGGCTTAGCAAAACAGTGTCTCAAAATTTTTAAGGGGCTGAGGATGTAACTCCGTGAATAGTTTGGGTTCCAAGTACCAAACCAAACCAAAAAACAATGGCTTCTTGGGTGTGACAGGCACTGCCTTTGGGAGGAGCCTCACAGAATGAGTCACCGCGCAGGACCCTGCCAGCAGAAACTGAGGGAGCCCAAAGAGCCTCTGGTCATGAAGCTAGATGTGTCCACACCCTGGGGTGGGCAGTGGGCACAGAGTCCATCGGAGAAAGGGCTGCACCTGCGGGGCCAGTGTGGGGCTGTGTTCAGCTAGCTGTCCCCACGGGCTGGGAAAGATAAGAAAAGGGGGCTTTTTGTTTTCATGTAACTAACTGGAAAGCTGTGGGCCTTTGCTCCTAAAGGAGAGGTTGTATTTTCATTCAGAGAACAAAGCTAAGCATGTAACAATTACAAACACAAAACAAAACTTTCATTCCTTGGGTATCAAATAAAAATTCACATTGAGCTTTGTTGCTTCATAGTAAAAAGTGCCATAATCATGGGACAACTGAGTCAGCGCTGCACAGTGAATTCTGACCAAGGCATGGTGCCAGCGGGTACTGTAACTTTCTGTAATTATGTGAGGGGACCGTGTAGCAGAGTTGATGGAAAACCTCACTTGAGCCCTTCTGTTCCTCGAGCTTCTTTGAGTGGTTCCACCAAGCTGGGACATCTGTCTGAGGCTGATATGTGTAGGTTTCTGCACCTCACCCGTGGTGTTCCCGAGCCACACTGGTCTCCCTTCCCGTACTCGCCTGCTTCCAAATTAATCCCACCACTCTCTGAACAGTTGCAGAGGTTTAACGGGCTGAACCCTGGATGGAAAGAAGTTGGTGGATGGACAGGAAGCATCACAGTTGTAATTGTGATAGAACAAAGTGAAAGAAATTCAGAATTCCAGGAAAACGTTGCTTTTTGTTGATGACTTCATTTTGTGTGTTAGCAAAAAGTCATTAACACGCAGAAATATCTGCTAATGAGAAAGAACTAGGTGCAAAACAGCATCATAAGTTTAGCTGTCACTGTGAAGAGCATTTTATAAATTGACTATCACTGAGGAGCACTTAAAGAGCTTTTTAGGGAGGTGATTAAAAGTCCTGGATTTTAGTTCAGATTATTTTATAGCACAGCAAAATGTTATAACATGTCTAAAACAAACAGGCTATAGATCTGCCTTATACAATTTTAAATATCACTTTTGCTTTTCCGCATTTCTGCAGGAGATGCAGATGTGCTGCTTAGGAAGTGTGTCCCTGGGGTACAGGTCCAAGAGTAAGGGAGCATCTCTATCCTAGCACGTCCTGCTCATCTCTCATCTGCTCTGCTTTCTGTGCAGCTTCCTGCTTTGTTGAAGTCCTCAAGATTTTTAACTAAATTGTTTGAGAAATGCAGCAAATGTCACATTTAAAATCTCTCTCTTTTTTCACCAAATCTCTGAACAATTTCAGATGCACAAGATTCATCGTGATTCCGGAGACAGTTCTCAGACAGGTGAGGCTGCTTCAACTTATCTCTAATGTGCAGAGGGGCAGTTGTACGTTCAACTCCACCAATGGCTCTGAAGGAGTTTAGGTTGACTTTGAGCCAGTATCTGGATTGCCAGAATCTTCTATCAGAAGGTCAGAGGGCCAGAGAAAAAGCAGGAATCCCCCCAAATTCTTATATCCATGACAACCTTATTTATTGAGTGCCTCCCCCAACTTCATTTCTTTTCTTGGCTGGAGATCGTGTGGAGCAGATAAATCCCAAGGATAATGGCCCAAAAGAATAGGAGGATGCTGGCTGGGTACAACAGGGTAAGGATATGATGGTGGTTCAGCTGTGTTGCATCTTTCTGGGAGGCAGGGCCCTGAGTTCCCATTCAGCCACCACCCATTCGGCTCACCTTGGGCAGGACTCTTTCTGACCATTGGATTCCTTGTCCATAAACGAAGAGTTAGACATGATGACCTCAACATCTGGAAAGCCCAACAATTATCTGACCGTTCAAGGAAAGAAGTCAGTCTACTACTAAAGATTTACTCTTCCCCGTCTTGTAAGGATTACAAACAGCCATTCTGTGCCTTGAGGTGCCTGAAGTCAAAACCTGAGCTAATTATGTAGTCCATCTCCTTGATTCTAGAATGACCATATTTAGCCTGCTCAGAAAGAGTTCATTCATTCTTTCTGGCCTTCGTTGTCTTCATTTATAAAAGGAATTAACAGCGCTCATCTCGTTGTTAATGAGTACTAGAGAAGGCAGTGGCTGTAATACCCCGCAGTAGCTGGTGTTTGCCAGTGCGATATCTTTCTTTACTTTTTCTGAAAACATTCTAGGGCAGAACAACCCTGAGTGACATGATAGCACTACCCGTCCAGGTACACAATCTGTCCTGCAGATACTTTAGTTTCGTACATACTTAGCATGAGGGTATTATTTTAACAACCTTAATGCACTTCTGTGTACCTAAAAGTATGAGTCTATTGTACCCTTTATAGTACCCGGCATTGCCTCCCAGTAAGTGCAGAGCATGGAGCATTCACATTTCCACCACCACTGTTTAGCTCTTTGACTCTGGATTGCTTATAGAATGTCTCCCACTCCTTATCAGTAGAATATAGACAGTACTTTGTAGCTTTTAGAACTGTGGTAATTCTTAAATACCACATACCGATATTTAAAATTATTACACTTAAAGTACGTGGCGACAGGGAAAAGGAAGCCCAGAACAGCTGTGCTGTGCTGCAGGCCAAGAGTGGCAGCAGTGGCCAGGGTCCCAGGCAGCAAGGTTTCGGCACAGGTGCACCTCGCTGGCGTTAGTGTGGATAACAAGTGTTCGAGGTCAGTGCTGGCAGTGGCCGCTATAGTGTAGACCCCTGTGCCTGCACAGCCGGGCTGCCCCGAGGACTGGCGATCTGTGTGGCTGACCCTACAGAGAAGTCACCATGCCGAGCTGAGTCCCGAGCGTAAAGATGCGGGCAGATGCCTCCTTCTCCAAGCTGCTCAGATCTCCAAGGACCCTCCCGGAGCTAAGCTGGTGACACAGCAGCGTGAAGCCTAGCACATAGTAGGTGCCTGGACAGCGGTAGCTGTGTTTTTATTGAGACATTACCCCCTTTTTTTTGACACTGCATACAGCTATTTAAATCTTGGACTGCAGATGCAGCTCAGCAGCATGGCGCCTGCCTGTCAAGTGCAAGGCCCCAAATTTGACTCCCAGTATAAAAAAAAAGAGAGAGAGAACAGGATTGGGCAGGGGATATAGCTCAGCATCACAAGCGACTCCCTGGCAAGCACGAGGTCCTGAGTTTGAGTCCCAGAACAAAAAACAAAAAAGCTCCTTTCTCCTTTTTCTGATATAAAATGTTTAATTTATTCTACAGACATCTGTTAAGAATAAATAATGAATTCTTTGATTTAAATGTCCTTGCTTTAGCCTTTATTAAAGAACTCCAAAATTTCAGTCATTTCAATTGCTGTAAGTTCTCTTAGTTCTGAGACAAAATCAAGAAGAGCAAGTATTCTCTATCTTTGAATAAATTTCACTGAATGATTTAGAATCCAATCAACCAGCCTGGATCACAGCCTTGAAACTAACCTCTCTACTTTTAGGTTTATTTAATACCTACATTTTGAAGATTTTTTTAAACATTGAAGACTAATGTTACATTTAGTTTATTATTTGGTAAATAAATGTTAGGGATATACCTGACCATTAAGCCTCTGCATAGGCTAAAAACAAGTGTCTTATGAAAAGCAGATCAGTTTCTCAGTGGTTGAAAGCTACCACAGGACCCGGGGAGCGTCCCTTCCATCATGGCTGTCTCTAGAGGTCTTGATAAAGACATACGGAAACTCATATCCAGGAATAGGAAAATTAAGGCAAGGTCTGGGAGATGAATAGTAAGTAGTTTGATATTAAGACAAGGCTATGTGGCTGTGGTGTTCAGATTAATTTTATTGTAGTTCTTCCTTTACTTTCTGCTATACGAGTATAATTCAGGTTTAGTTATTGACTTAACCATTTTCTTGTTAAGTAGAATTCTTAAGATACTAACATGGTTTTTAAAAGTGCTCTAAAAAGTGTCTAAGACATATTTTGAAGTGGAAACGGCAAATAGTGAATCCGTAGGATAGCATCACTGTGTGTGTGTGTGTGTGTGTGTGTGTGTGTAAGATACACACCCATATGCATGGGTGTGCTCCATCTGCAGCCGATGCCATGTGGATGTGATCATGCTAGCTCAGTGGCACTCCACGCACTACCTGCTTCCTGGGGGGCAGACACTGCCCTGAGGCCCTTGTTCCTCATGAGTTCTGCACCCGAGGACAAGGCCCTGAGGACACGTGTTCCTGAAACCACATCTGCTGCCTCCGCAGGTGTATGCTGGGGATGAAAGTTTTTGCAGTGTTATGTTCAAAGTCCTCAGCTACTTCTGCAGCACTTTAAAATGCTTTCTTGTCCCTCCTTAAAGTAAGGACAAAGGTGAGAGCTTAGCCTTTGGAAATTGTGGGTGATATGAAACTGCTGCTGTCTCTGGGCCCCATTAGGGAAAACGCATGCCTAGGGAACCTACAGACTGCATGACTTTTTGGAGCTGCCCCAAATGGGTCTGAATGTTTCTCAAATGATGCAAAATATCTATGGGTTTCACTGGTATTTGGTTGCCTCCGATATTTCCACGAGTCTTCCCCTTCCAGCTGAATATGTTGAACCCCCATAGAGGTTAGTGTTGATTCAGGATGATATTGGACTCCTGGAGGAAATAACCTTTGATGCTCCATTCCCGTGATGCAACATGGTGGGAGAAACACAAAAAGACAGTGGTTTCCTACTAATAACACTGTGACTCTGCTTAGTACTTTTTAAAATTATTTTGTAGCACTTAAAAAGTAACCTTGTTTTCTTCAAAGAATAAGGAAAAAGTATGTAATATGTTGCCAGCTAACCACCCATCCCGTTTCTGATAAACCCCAGAGCTCCATTCTGTCCGACACAAGAACAGGAGGAAAGAGTCCATCGATGTGAAGTCTATATCGTCAAGAGGTAGTGATGGTAAGGAGCACTTCTGATTTATTTGACCTTTTGAAAACAGAAAATGACAGAGGATTTTGTTCAAGACTTGGTCAGCATATAGACTCCAAGGAGAAAGATTGCCCGCCAGCGGTAAACTGAAAGGTCTGAACTGTTGAAAGGTCTGAATTAGGCAAGGGCCCCACAGCCCACCTTTGGTTTGTTTGTGGCACCTGGAGGGCCGGGAGCGCAGGCGCAGGAGGAGGCCGTTAGTGTCTGTGACAGAAAGGAGGCCCCGGGCAGTATTTTAAACGAATGAACTGGAAGGTCTCCAGTCACAGTGGGAAGCCTGAGAATGAGGCAAGGAGCTAAGGTCACAAGGACGGGGCGCAGCTCTGAGAGTGAGGTGGGTGGGCTGGCGCGGCTCGAGGGTGAGGGGACCCTGCAGGCGAGGGCACAAACAAGCGTGTGCCCTCACCTGCAGGCCTACGCACGCGGGTGTGAGGACTGGGCCAGCTCGCTTGGGAAGGTGACTGGAGCCGGTCCCAGTGACAGGCAGCGCACAGGCCAGGCTGTGATGGGGGCCCCGTGGCAGGAACAGGCCACTCCCGTTGCTGTCTCTAAGATGCAGCTGCCACTCCTGCCTGCCCAGAGAGAGGATGGGAACAGTGCTTTTCAATGAAAGCCTCCTCCTTCCCCACTTAAACCATCCATGAGGACCACTTTTTCACATATGTAGTAATTTCTAAGTTAAAATTTCTGCCAGTTAGAGCCGGGCCCACCATGGGCTCTGGTGTTACAGACCTGGAGGCGACGCTGCCCCAGTCCACACGAAGGGCAGCCCGCCTTCTGCCCCGCACTGTGACATGAACCTCACCCCCCTGCCACACTGCTTTGTTAACCTGCCCCATATCCCAGCTTTGGGGTAGAAGGACTGGAACTGTCCATGGGCTTTAGGGACCAGTGGGAAAGGGAGCCCGGGTCCCACCAGACTCTGAAGTTCCCAGTCCGCTTGTCATCGGAGTCCTTGCCAGACCACCTCTCCACACACAGGCAGGTCACAGCTGAGCTGCCTGCATTCTGGGAATAAAAGGCAGGTGAATTTCTTGATTTTTTTGGAGGTGGGTATCAGTCCTGGGAGAATCCTGTCCCCAGGTCCATTCAGGGACTTCCTAGCAGCATTAGGCTGAACCTCCAGAGCGGGACACATCTCCCTCGCCTTCTCTCCAGCCCCTAGCCTGCAGAACCGTCGCTACCCATCCATGGCGAGGATCCACTCCATGACCATCGAGGCGCCCATCACAAAGGTGAGTGGCAGCTGCCATCTCATCCACAGTCAGGACCCCCAGCTCCAGGCTCTGGGCTAGAGACTGATTGCTCTCTGGTTGCTATCTGGAGCACACCAGCTAGTGGGACAAACAGGTGCTAAGCAAACGTTAAGTGTGTAGCTGTAAATAAGAGCAAGTGCTGGGGCGGAGAACCTCGGGGCTCTGTGAGGAAAAGAGAGGAGGGCGAGGCCCAGGGGAGGCTGCTCTGTGGAGGAAGCCTATGAAGCAGGGGCCAGGGACTCTGAGGAGAAAGTGCAGAAGTGGATCCCAGATGCCTGGAAGGAAGTCAGGGAGCTGGAGCTTGGCAGCCGGTGAGCATATGAGGTGCAGGTGTGGCACCGGCTGGGATGCTCTTGTCTGTGGAGCCGTAACGGGGCTGAGACTGTTGAATGCAACAGAAGGCCTACAGGGGTGTGCGGTGGGGTGGATGCGATCAGGTGTGTGACTGGCCAGGACTCCCAGGGGCTGTGCAGGGGGAAGGATCTGGATAGCAAGAGAGAAGGGAACAAGCTGGTTTGAGACTTCGCTCAAATTCCTGGCAAGAATCTGTGGCAGCTGAGCCCAGACCTGAGGCTGAGAGAGTGGAGAGAACTGGTTGGATAAGAAATGTTAGGTCCAACATCAGATGGACTTGGGGGTCGTCAGGGCGGGGAAAGGACAGTGAGAAGGCTTTGTTAACCAGGGCCTATGGGTGGAGTGTGAGGCAGGGGGTCCTGTCCACAGGGCAGGAGCCAGAGGAGAAAGCCTTTGTGTCTCTCTGCTTTCTTGGAGGGAAGAGGAACAAGAACCTCAAGCTCATCTGCAGATGTGGGGGTGTTCAGTAGCTGTATCAGGCAGGCAGGTGGACCTGCAGTTCTGTAGCCATGGGACCAGGGCAGGGGCTGAGTCCTTGGGGCTGGAGGGACACGAGCCTCCAGACATTCTGGAAGGAAAGGTCATTTCTGAAGGGCCATGGGATGAGAAAGGCCCAAGCCGAGCTTTGAGGAGCTCTGACCCCAAGGAGAGAGCCACAGCCTGGTCCTGAGGGAAGGACGTGGGGCAGCACAGGCGCACAACCTGCTTCAGCAGAGGCGCTGCCCTGGGACATTACAGTGTCCTCACTCGCTTTTCGCTGGACCCCAGGCACAAGCAGAGCCTGCTGCCCTCTGCTTTGCTTCTTCTCTTTTCCTTAGGTCATAAATATAATCAATGCAGCCCAGGAAAATAGCCCAGTCACAGTGGCAGAAGCCTTGGACAGAGTTCTGGAGATTTTACGGACCACAGAACTCTACTCTCCTCAGCTGGGAACCAAAGATGAAGACCCGCACACCAGTGACCTGGTTGGAGGCCTCATGACTGTGAGTGCAGAGCTGACCTAGAAGTGCAGGGGACTGTGTTCAGGGCCCCTAGAGTCCCTCCGACCTCCCGGCACTTCCCTGCAGCTGCGGAGTACCGCAGTGTAGGCGATCAGCAGTACTGATGGCCAGCTGTGGCTGCCCCGATTCCTGTGTGCCGTGGATAGCGGCTCTCAAGGCATCTCGTCTGTCCACATGGCAGGCTGACCACAGTCGGGTCCCCTTACAGTAAGGAGAAAATCGGCACAGGACTGAGGGCGATGAACGCAGGACAGGGCAATGCAGGCCTCATCTCCTGCTGCTTCCCCTTTCCCAGAATAGTAGCATTGGACTTAGGGTCACAGCTGTGCTTCCTTGGGCTCCAGTTGGTCTCAGCATTCCCAGGTTCCTCATCTGTGGATTCAGCCAACCACAGACTGAGAATACTGAAGAAATAATCCTCTCTGTCTACTGAGCACACAGACTTCCTGTTGTTCCCTAACCAATGCAGCAATGTATATTCCATGGCGTTTACACTTCACCTGGTGTTCTGAGTGACTGAGGAGCTGTGTCCCCTCAGATTGTAGTATCCAGGGGTGGCCCCAGACTGAATCCACGAGGAAACCAGGCACATGTGTGATGAAAGGCTTTGGGCGTACACCACAGCAGCTCCCAACCTTAGCTGCGCAATCTTGTCTTGAAATCTTTACATCTGTTGTCAGATGGCGCAGAGCTGAGTGGTCATGGCTCCGTAGAGAGGTGGGAGGGACTCCCAGCACTCCAGGGCATGCCATGAGGCCCGTGAGGACTCAGCCTGCTCTCTTGTTTGGCTGAGGTCTGTTCTGCTTTAGTCATCCTGTCAGCAAGGGAGGTAAAGGAAGAAAATCTGCGTTATTCATTGGGGCTCCTCAGTGGAAGCTGAAACCGGAAGGATTCTTTAGGAGAGGAGCAAACCCAAGAGTTATTTCCAGGAGTTTTAGCTGACAGTTTCTGTCTAGCCCTGCCTAGAGGGCTTTCTGTACCTTCCCTGCTCTGGGCTGGCCTTGATTGCCAATGCGGTGTAGACTTCAGCCTCAATGTGGTGTAGACTTCAGGGAGGGGTTAGCATGCAGGCTGCCAGAGCACAACCACAAATGTGGCCCAGGCGCAAGCTGTCTGCCACCACACCTGCCAGAGTTTCCGTCTGGGTAACACCAGGAGCCAGCACAAGCTTCTCTCTCATTCTTGCTTGGCTTTGGGAAGTGGAGGAATAAACGCCAGGGACTTTCCCATGCTTGCCTTAGAAGCAGGACAGTTGCGGTGTGCTTACTAATTACTTAGCTCTATTTAAAGACTAAACTCTGGGTGTGAAAATCCCGACGTCAGGGGAGTCCTTCACTGGTTGACACTGCTTTAAACCTTAGTGCACACTTTTGGGGGCTGGCAGGCAAACCCCAGTGACTTTTACCAAAGACCTAAATAATGAGGTCAGTGATAGAAGAGGCAAAGAAAGAGATTCAAGAGCATCTGTGGACTGGCTCAAGTCCAAGAGCCATAAAATAGAATACCACCTTCTGTTCACTCTCACTACCTCTCTAGGGCCCTCAGATCCAAGAACTTTTCTCTGAAAAGTTAGCAGCAGTGCTTATGCTTCAAAATGAATAATAAAAAAAGTAGTTAGAAAACATTCATTTAGACACAAGTGAAAAATGAGCCCAACTTTTTGGTTTTTTTAAGAGCAGAACATATTTATTGAAAGAAAGCTTCTGTTTGAGAGAGAAATGAAGGGGTCCTGAGTGGGTTGCTGAGGACTCTGCCTTTTCCAGGGATTTTTATAGAACAAAAATACAAAGCGAGGCAGTCCATGTTGGGGGAAAATGGAAGCTTGCAAGGCAGGGTGGGCATGCGGTGGGACAGAGATATGATCAACCAATAAGATGACAAGTGTAATTACTCAGGTGAAATTGACTAAATTGGGCTCAAGTGGGGAGCCAACTTTTTAAAGACTGTCTCCAGATGTGGTCCCTGAAAACAGATGATAACAGGGTCCCTAAGCAGGCACTTGGGTGCATCAGAATTACATGGATCCATTGCAGGATCGCTTCCATGACTTCACGCTCGTGGCTTGGGAATGACAGAGAAAGGTGCCATGGCAATTGGGCCACACATGTGGGAGCCATGAGTGCAGTCACATCAACCGGTGACAGTTCTCCACCTCCCAGGACCAGGAGCTGTGGGAGGAGCAGAGCCCTGGATTACATCTGCGTGCAGAGTTAGCGCTGAGGTCTGCCATAGTGTAATGTGGCATTCAGTCAGGGTTCAGGCTTCTGACCTCTGGCTAATGAAGGGGCTGACTGCAGGAGGATGGGACGTAAAGTAGGCTCTTAACTGCACATCTTTTTGTTCCAGGATGGCTTGAGAAGACTGTCAGGAAACGAGTATGTATTCACAAAGAGTAAGTACTTGGTCACCCGTCCCTGTTGCTGACAGCCTGTCTCCAGCTGTATTCAGCTGTGTGTAGCTCCTAATTTAAATTACTTATCTGAGCAGTTGAAATAGGCCTTGTAAATCTCTGTACACAGAAACACATAGCTAGGCTGGATTTTTTTCCCCTTTGGGCATCTTGAGGTTTCATAATGTACAAGAAGACCCTTGATGTGAAAAATCTCCCTTCTTGAGAAAGTTCGAGACTTGTTTCATAGTGGCAGATGGTGGTAGGTACTCAGTGACACCAAGACCCCATAGGTAACCAGCTTCCCACCCCGTGTGTTTGCTCAGATGTACACCAGAGTCATGGTCACCTCTCGATGCCTGTCACCATCAATGATGTCCCCCCATGTATTGCCCAGCTGCTTGATAATGAGGAAAGCTGGGACTTCAACATATTCGAGTTGGAAGCAGTCACACATAAAAGGTACGTGACATTGCTGGCCACAGACTGGGGAGACCAGTGGCTGCATTCAAGGCCTTCCCACCAGGAGGGAGATGTGTGCTGTGCGAACTCCTCCATGCAGCAGGAGCACGCGTGGGAGAAAAGGAGCAGGGCAGCCCAGATGTCCTCACATCTGCCTGGCTCACTGCTTCATGCTGGTGAGACAGGAGTGCAACATTTGCTCATCCCTGGATGTGCTGAAGCTCAGTCCTGCAAAATCAACCTGCAGCGGGGTGTTCTGGCCCCACCTGGAGGCCCAGCTACTTCAAAAGCTGAGGCAGCAGGATTGCTTGAGTCCAGGAATTCATGGCCAGCCTGGGCAACATAGCAAGACCCTGTCCAAATTAAAAAAAAAAAAAAAAAAAAAGGGAAAGAAAGAAAAAAGGACTTTGAGAGCACGATATCCTTTTCTTAACTTCCTTTTGTAGGCGAAAGGTTAGAGAACCAGAGGATCTCTTTATGCACCCCAGGGGTGTTACTCTGTGAGATATGAATCACTTAATAAGTAACAATTCTAAATGCTGTGACTTTGCTGAGGCCACGCACACTGTTCTTGTGTCCTCCAACTCAGGAGGTGAGAAACGATCTCAGGGCTTATGTGAAAGTAGAGGTAGAGAGTCACTGCCTCGGACCTTTCTTGGCAGTCAGAGCCACTGTGGTCTGCGACTTACAAAAAACCCAGAAACGACGTGGCTGTTACGCTGAGAAGTTACTGGGGAGATTTGTGTATCCTACTGATGCAGGCACAGGCGCCCTCTGCCCTTGTGCACATGACATAATCAGGAAAATGCCTCCATTCCCCACTGTCAGCCAAGGAAAGAGTTTCTGGCCATGAATGCAGTGAGCTTGGGTTGGTTTTCTTCTTTTGCAGGCCACTGGTTTACTTGGGCTTAAAGGTCTTCTCCCGGTTTGGAGTATGTGAATTTTTAAACTGTTCTGAAGCCACTCTTCGGGCCTGGCTCCAAGTGATGGAAGCCAACTACCACTCCTCCAATGCCTACCACAACTCTACCCATGCTGCCGACGTCCTGCACGCCACAGCTTTCTTTCTCGGAAAGGAAAGAGTCAAGGTAGGCTTTCGATACCGTGATTCAGCTGCCCGCCTGGAATGGAGGTCCAGGAACTCAGTGTTGTTAAGTACATTAGGCCAATGACGTTTTGCAACTAATTTAACACTGGTTTGTTGGCTACCAAATTGGTCATTTCAGTGTTACAAAGAGACCAGCCCTTGTCTGCTCCTTCGAATGCTCGAAATACTAATTTATGCCATCATAGAGCCTCCTTTGTATGCGTGGCTGATCCATGAATCCAGCTCCAAATCTTTACCAGGAGCTTTGTGAAACTGGGTTGGATGACAGAACTCAACCCATTTATGCTGAAGATTGCAATTTTTAAAATTTTGCATGAAATTCATGTATGTTACCTAGAAAACTGCAAGGAAAAAAACTTGATAAAAAATTTTATTGTGGTCTGTTACAGGCATTCCAAAGGTGACTCACTGGACATGTAAGGGTTAATTATTCTGGCACATGTTAGTAGGTCTCAAGGTTAAGTTTCAGTTGCAGGCTTTGGCCACCAGTGTGTTATAATCCAGATAATAATGCTATGTGTATGTGTATGGTCCTGCTGACTGACATGCATGGTGCTTCCTGTGGACAAGCCAGTGTCTGTGCCAGTGACCTGTGTCTGTGACAGTCCCACATATCTTGTTATGTAGAGTTCAGTGCTGTTTCACACGAGAGCTGTTGGCAGGGCAGCCCCAACCACCAAACTGGCAGGAGACGCCATCACTCCTCCCTCTCAAGGGCTGTCACTTGCACAAACACCTTGGAACTCTTTTGCTATACCCAGAAGTAAAACTTAAACTTCAGCTCCCCTTGGGGGATTCACGTCAATCCCAATGCCTAACTTTAGATTGTTTTCTGGGAGCCAGGCTGAGGATCACAAGTTCAAGCCCAGCCTGGGCAATCAGCAAGATCCTGTCTCAAAATAAAAAGTAAACAGTGGGCTGGGGACGTAACTCAATGCAAAGACCTGGTTTCAGGCCTCAGTATGGGGCCAGTGGGAGGTTTTCCTGATGGAGTTGTGAGGGATAAGAAGGAGAATGGGGCAGCAGAAGGCACAGGAGTGGCACCAGAACTGGAGAGAAACCTGTTTCTTCTCAGTTTGCCAGATGTACCCAGTGCTCACTTCCATGCATTAGAAAGCAGAGCAGGTGGTCCAAGAATGATGCTTCGAGAAATTTTTGTCTTTTTCCTTAAAAAATAAAATCACAGTGACCTGTGCCTGTGGGGCCTTTCTTGAGGAGCCACGGCCCCGCTGCCCCCTGCCGTGGTGCAGCTCCTCATCTCCCCTGCAAGAGGCGTCACATGGCTGGACTTGCACTGCCAACTGGGGGCAGTACTCGGGTCATTAGTGCCAAGACCAGAGGTCCCCAGCCGCAGTCTTAAGAGTGAGACTTCCCTGCTCCTGCACCGAGGGACCAGAGGGGACTTGCCTGGGACTGGGAGTTCGTCATCCCTGCCTGCCCTCTCGGCCTTGCCTTCCCCACAGGTTTCTGCTGTGTGCTCTGAGTCTCACTGAATTGCTCAAGCATAGTCCTAGAAGCAGGGTTAGGACTAGAGATAACGCGCTCACCATTGCCAGCCCACCAGGTGATGCAGGGAACCTTGGGTGTGGGGCTAGCAGGCTCCTCCTGAGGGAGGCAGGCCCATAGTGTGTGTGTGGTGGTGGGGGTGGGGTTACAGCCTGGACTCTACCCCCAGCCCAGGGAGCCCATTCTCAAAATCACTCTTGTACAGCCTCCTGGGGTGTGCCCGGGAGTTGGCGACCCTTTAGTGCGTCCTAGCCTCACCCTACTGTTCCCAGGACACACTGTGAGCAGAGTGGCCCAGGGCCAGCCTCCCTCACATCCCCTGGGCCTCAGTGACTCTGAAGGGACAGGCTGCCCCAGAGGGCAGCTCACACTGGCCAGCTCCCTCAGTGTGATCTAGAGTTTCTCTCCTGGCTACAGAAGGGGAAAGGATGCAGGGACAGCTGTAGTCCAAGTGTTTAGAGTCCTGCTGGTGCAGGTTTGGGGGTTTCTTGCAGCCAGCCTCTCTCCCTCCCCCACTCCATGCACAGAGGATGGCTGGCTCCCCTTCTCCTTGTTAGTGAGCTTGCCGTCTTCTCTCTGCCAGTGCTGTTGTGCTGGAGTCTAGGTGAATGGGGGAAGCTGGAAGGAAAGGCAGTTCCCATGCAGTTCTGCTGTGCTTTCTACCTTACCTGACTCTGCTTCCCTAAACCATTGAAAAGTTCATAGGCCCAAGTCTCCCAGCAATGTGGAGCAGACTGGGGGGCAGCAGCTGGAGGCCCAGCACAGGAAGAGCCATGGAAGGTGGCACCTGTGCAGGGGCAGCCTTGGGTCCTGAGCTTGGAGGCTGTCGTGGCCTCCCTGAGCTGCAACCCTGGACCGTCCGTCCCTCTGTCCGTGCTGCCCACTGCAGTGAGCCCTGGAAAGAGACACACCTGCTGTGCTCGGAGACCTCATCACATGGATATAGTGTTGCTCCCCAGGTCTGGGAGGCCAGGATTTCAACTGGAACTGGCTCCTTTCTGGGGGCACGGAGCTTTCCGACAATCCCAGTGCACCTGGAGCAGTATAAGCGCTGTGGCCAAGGCCAGCGGGCGCGCAGGAAAGGCTGAGCTTCAGGCGCAGCGTCCTCACCCAAGAAGAGGCTGTGCCTCCCACAATCCTGTGTGGCATGCAGGGACACTCACTCCCGCCTCAGGCCTCATCCAGGGCACTGTCCCCTCCATCCTGGCCCCGACACAGGGACGCCCGCTAGGCCCTGAGTAAGCCTGGGGTGCCTTCCCCTGCTGCGTGGAGCTTGGCTAAGACCTACTGCTCCCTGAGGTCGCTCCCTGCCTTCCAGAAGCCATCCGTGGCCACCCTCTGGCCCTGTGGTGTCCAGCTTGGTGGTTTTTATAACCTCATGTGGCTACTAATATGGAGAAAATTAGTACTCCGTTGCACCTCCCTGTGGTAGCACAAAGAACATTTCTGTCATCATAGTACTGGGCACTGTTGCCCTAAGCTAGCCCAGGTTTAAAACTTGTACTTTTACTTCTTAGCACCACTTACCATGTTTTTAAATGTATTTGGTTTTCCCCTAGAGTATAAGTTCCATTTGTTTGGACACTGTGTATATAAATCATTCT
The DNA here is from genome assembly GCA_004027295.1 of Dolichotis patagonum. NCBI lineage: Eukaryota > Metazoa > Chordata > Mammalia > Rodentia > Caviidae > Dolichotis > Dolichotis patagonum. Next base: position 130,901 of record PVJX010001692.1, read on the forward strand.
GGGCATTCTGCATGGTAACCAGCACCCAGGCTGCACCTCATAATTAATCACTGGATGGATGGAGTCTCAGTACAGCATGTCTTATATCACAGTATCCCTCTGATAACCGCAAGCCAAGAGTATAGATCCTCCTGATGGTTGCGTGTGTATTTATTTGCATAATGAAAGCGTCAGAAAGTTGCCCTTTTTGCCTTTGCTGCCTGCTAGCCCAATGCTTGTTTTTTTATGAGCTACGGAGCCACCTTAGCCTTGGGTTCCTAGTAAAATTCATCTCCCCCTTGATCCTTTGCGCTGGGCCCTGTTCAGTCTGCCATCATGTGGCTACTGCTGTTGTATCTATGCTCTTTATTACATGAGCTCTCAAAATCTTTTCAGAAGTGGGCAAATAAAGTAAGAGTCACAGCAGTACCACCCAGCAGGCAGTTCAAAGGCATTGGCTTCTCCTGCTGTCTTAGTCACTTCCTGCTGTTGGACAAAATTCCACCCCCCAGCCCAAAGCACAAGTTTATTTTGGCTCACAGTTTCAGTCAGGGTTACAGTCAGCTGACTGCAAGGCACAAGCAGGATGGCAGAGGAGCACAGAGAGGAAAGACCTCGGGTCCTGGCAGCCAGGAAGCAGAGAAGGAAGGAGCCAGGGACGGAACACACCCTCCAGATCACATCCCCAGGGTCTGCCTCTGCCCCACTCCCAACAGCACGTTCAGCCCTGAACTACTCAGAGGGTGAGTGCCTGATGAGCGCGGCACCCCTGATCCGGCCACATCCTCCCTCACACACGATCCCAGGGCACGTTTCAGATCTAGCCGCACCACAGGCGTGGATGCCCGGGCTCCGGGAGAGGCTGGGCGTGTGCTGGGGCTGCAGCGCCTGCTTGACTTCCCTCCACGTGTGCAAGGGCAACCCCTCAAGTAAGGCAGGAAGGCTAAAAGAATGCGGCGAAACCCTGTCCTCAGCCTCCCTCAGCAGGCCTCTGGGGTCCCATGGGCAATGCTTGCTGTTGCTTCCCCTTGTCCCAGGGAAGCCTCGACCACCTGGATGAGGTGGCAGCACTGATTGCCGCCACAGTCCACGACGTGGACCACCCTGGCAGGACCAACTCTTTCCTGTGCAACGCCGGCAGCGAGCTCGCCGTGCTCTACAATGACACTGCGGTACTGGAGAGTCACCACACAGCCCTGGCCTTCCAGCTCACGGTCAAGGACGCCAAATGTAACATCTTTAAGAACATTGACAGGTTGGTTGCGCTCAGGCTGCTGTGCTCCGGTCTCAGGCTCAAGCGCAGAACTCAGCTTCCCCTGACTTCTCTGAGTACTCAGCTTAGGGGAAATGGAAACAATTGTTGTGCCATTGTGTCAGATGATAAAATAATAACCTGGCCCTCATAGCTTGATTTTACTTTTCAGACTGCCTTTGTGTTTTTAAAATCTCATTTGGTCATAAAGTCATAAAAATGTTTTGTTACTGCAAATACCACGTACATATTGACTGTGTTACTAATAGCTCTAGCAGGTGTCTTTACCCTCCCAGGATGACATCCTGTGTTTTGTGTAATTCAGAGGAAACTTATCCTTCCCTGTCTTTCCCTGCTTCATTTTTGGCCACTAAAAATCCCGCCTCATGAAGAGGTCCCTGCTTAGGCCCAGCAGCTGAAGGCTGGCCACAGGAGGCCACTCAGGCACAGCCCCTCTTGCCCACACATCCGCGGTTGGGCGCCCGCGGTTGGGCACCTGCAGTCAGGCAGCGGGTATCTCCTGCGGTGCCTGCTGGGTGGGGCAGAGCCCAGTGAGGGCGCAGGCATACCTGGGCCTCAGACTGCTCATCTACCTTCAGTGTGGTCACCTGAAGTCCGGAAAACAGAGACCAGTTCTTCCAGCTCCAGCTGACGTTTCGTCTGTATCAAGGACGCATTTTTAAATTTTGCAGAAAGAATTCTTCTCTACAGCCAGTTTTATTCAGCATCCCATTCTAGCTCTTGAAAGAAAACCATAGAAATCAGACCATTATTTTGGGTTTTTGTTCCATCTACTACAGCTTCTGTTAGTTGCAAGCTTGAGGATTGTTAACAGGCGACCCTTCAGCGGGCATAAGTGTCAGAGGCCTGCTGGTTCCCTCGGGAGGCTGTGGGGAGACTGCACTGGGGTACGTCAGGTTGCCACCCCAGCCGTCAGCTCCTTCGCCCCATTTCTGGGGAAGTGGAGAGGGCTCCCCTGGTGTACGAAGTGCCTGCTGTGTGACAGGTGCCTTCACCCTCATCACCATGTGAGGAGGGCGCAGCTGTCCCTGGGGGCCGAGGGACAGCATCCAAGACCCGGGCAATCCCTCTTGTGAACTGCACTCATTTGACCCTGTGTCCTCGGGCTGGGGGACATTTGGCAAAATGGCAGCAGAGCAGTTCTAACCCAGGACTCCGTGTGACCAAGGCCCACTTTTCGGTTATTTCAGGAGCCATTATCGAACACTGCGGCAGGCTATTATTGACATGGTCTTGGCCACAGAGATGACAAAACACTTTGAACATGTGAACAAATTTGTGAACAGCATCAACAAGCCAATGGCAGCCGAGGTAAGCAGCATCCCCCAACCCCAGCCTGCCGCCCTGCATGCACAGGGTGCCGAGTATGTTCTCCCTTTGTTTTATTGGGGCTAGTAAAGGGCCAAGAGTCTCAACCACTTATTTTCCTTGGGAAGAAAAGAGATTGACAGTGCCCACAGCAAATCTGAGCTGAGCTCCGTGAAAGAGAGAAAGAAGGAGCTGAGCCCAGAAGATACTGTGAGAGGCGCCATGGCTGAGCAGGGTCTACCTGGGAGGTGGCATTTTAGGAGACTAAAGTCCTTTCTAATTCTGCTTAGCTGGACGTGCACATGCCATCCTTGTGCTTGGGAGGCTGAGGCAGCAGCATCTCAAGTTTGAGGCTGTCCTGGACGATGTAATGAGATCCAGTCTCAAATAAGTAAATAAATACATAAAACAGACAGACAAATATATACTATTCTCTGAGCTCTTAGGAAACCTCAAAGTTGGTGAATGTTTTAAAGAACATATTCCTGTTTCTCATTAAAATGAGCACGCGAGGCTCTGAAGACCTTAGTGAAACAGGTGTGACTAGAAAACAAAAGTAGAAGTCACTTTTCTTCTTCTGAGCTTACTGACGTACCTCAGATCTGCCTTAATGCCCTTAGAAATCTGAGTTTTAGGAACAACGGGGCCGAAGGTTCACATCTCTGTTGTTTAAGATGGAGTCAGCTGTCCCCTGCCTGTGCAAGGGCGCCCTAGTGCAAGGTAGGAAAGCTGTGCTCACTGGGGCAGCGGAGCTGGGGCGGTGGCTGGGCCGGGCATGGCGGTCTGAAAGGAGAGGCGCTGTGTGGGAGCTGCCACGCACCAGAGCGCCTCACTTCCCGTGGAGGCTTGTGGGCACTGTATCCAGGCAGTTTGGGGGAAAGCCTGTACAGAATTACTGACTTTAGAAAGGGGGTGATCATCTGTCAAAGCATGTGCCAGCTGTCCACTGAGGTTTACAGCTTGTGGTGGCATCCGTAGCATCAGTGTCTGCTGGGTGCACAGAATGCGGACCACCACCCTCAGAGTGTACCTCACCTGTCAAGGACTGAGTAAGCAGGTCTAGCCGCAAAGGAGAACGGCCCTAACTGCCACGCGGACTCGGCACTCGGCAAAGTGCTGCAGGGCTGATGAACTGTTTCACACTGTCACATCAGTGGTGCTTTGACAATGGAGGAAGGTAATCCTCCGGCTCTGGGCCAGCTGTGACCCTGTGTTCCCTCATTTGGGGACCGCTGGTGTCCCCACTGGTGTGTACAGTGTACCACCAGCCTCTCAGGCACTCTGAGCATGCCTCACCCCTTCTGCTCCGGGCACTCCACACCTCAGTGGCTTGCTCTGCCCCGCAGCTGGACGGAAGGTCAGCCACGAAAGTGCGTGTGCCATGAGAGAAAGAAGCAAAGGGCAGGGGCAGAGCAGAGTGTCCCGGGCAGGGGAGAGAGCAAGTGGGCCACAGTGAATGAAGCTCCATGAGTAACCGCCATGCTGGGTCTCCACGCATCCACAGGAATTTCCATTGTTTTCTCTAGTTCTGTGAAGAATGCTGTTGGTATTTTGATTGGGATTTGGGTCAGTTTTGGAAGTATAGCCATTTTACTGTATTGGTTTTGCCTAACTGGTGAGGCTGTGCGGGGAAAGGTACACTTCTGCACTGTACATGGGGGTGTAAACTGGTACAGGCACTGTGGAAATCAATGTGGACATTCCTCAGAAAAACCAAAGCTAGAAATTCCATTTGGCCTCTTTCAGTCTGTTCTGTAAGGAGTTAAAGACACTATATTCTGGTGATCTGTATATAACTATGTTTGTAGCAGCACAATCCATAATAGGTAAATCTTGAAAACCACCTGTATGTCCATCAGCAGATGAATGGATAAAGAAAATGGGGTGTCTATACAGAGTGGAAGGCTACTCTGCCATAAAGAAGGGCAAGCTCCAGTCATTTGTAGGAAAATGTATGGACCGAGAGACCATAATGCTAAGTGAAATAAATCAGACACACAAACTTAAATATTGCATGATTTCTAAGAGCAACCAAAATGTAAATAAAGAGCAAAGTAAAAGATAGATAATAGGAATTAGGAAGATAAATATTTTCCAGATGGGAAGGGGACCAAGAGATGGAGGGCAGGGTTGGAGGGGCAAATGGCAGTGAAGAATTGGGGTGTGTTGTGTACATGCACCAACTCCCCACAAGGAATAGATCATTACATACTGCAAACACGGGCGAATAAAAAAATAAAGACTGGAAAACTATGACTAACTGCCGGGTCACAGGCCCGGGCAGGTTCCTCACCTTGAGTGCGTTGCAGTAGCAGGGAGCTGCGCGGTTCGCCTTGTTCCCAAGGGCCGGGAGAGCAGCCCGCGTCTCGGGGTGCCTTGCGCATCGCGAAACTGCCGTGGCCTGTGCCCAGGGGGAGGCGGGTGCTGTGCGACCTTAGGCTCCGGGGTGAGACCCGCGGTTTTGTGCCTGCTGTAGCCCTGTCTTACTGGCGCTAAGGCAGGGAAACGCCCCCTCGCCTCCGCCTGGGCGAGCCTGGAGAGCGGCGCTGCGGGCAGCCCTGAGCCCGGCCTCTCTTCCAGATGGAGGGCGCCGACTGTGAGTGCGGCCCAGCGGGCAAGGGCTTCCCGGAAAACCAGATCCTCATCAAGCGCATGATGATCAAGTGTGCGGACGTGGCCAACCCCTGCCGCCCCCTGGACCTGTGCATCGAGTGGGCCGGGAGGATCTCCGAGGAGTACTTTGCACAGGTGCGCCGTCCGGGGAGGCGGACAGACCCAGCCTTTAGTAGTCCATCGCACCCTCAAATTCTCAGACCCCCAACATAGGCAAGAACCAGAACCCCGAGAGTTCCCTGGGATCCTGGTGTCCGCAGGACGCATCGTGGGGGATGGACGTGGGTGTAACGTGAGGGAGGGAACACTAGTCAAAATTCAGTGTATACGCAAAGGGTACGAAACTCACACTGATGCGTGATGGACAACTGCAGTGAATGTTTTTTAAACACTACTTACTAAACACTAGACAAACTACTTACTAAACACTAAAAGTTTTTAAAATCACTACTTAAGACACATGGCTCTGAATCCCCCTCAAAATACCCCTCAGCCACTTGAACACACTTATCCCATCGTTCTTAGACTTTTTGATGCAGTTCTGAAGGCCTCTTTCGTGTGTGTCTTTATGAGATGTGGTTTTAAAAACTACAGTGAATGGCTGCCGATGAAAGGCAGACTTGTCACAGAAAGTACTGTGTGTCTTCATCCATCTTATTCCCAGAATCTGGCACGGGGTCTTTCCTAAAGTCAGCATGACCAGGAAAGGCACACATTTTAATTGACATAGGACATCTAGGCACAACTAGACACGTGGGCAGGAGGCTTCCCACACTGCCAGAAAGTGGCAAGAACCAAGGGACAAATGTCTTCAGAGCAGGCTGGGTAGTATTTGGGGGGGGGGGAGGGAATTAACAGCAATGTGTCTTCTACAGTAATAAATTTTTAAAATTTTAAATGCATCATATTTTTAAATCACAGCTCCCAGAAAGGAAGCTTTATGGAAGTGATTTTTTATAAAAGACTTAGAAATGTGGAAATAGGAAAATACTTTCTGTAAGAAAAACATCTTATGCACAATAAGGAGAGAAAATAGAATTTTTATATAAGGACAGCAGCAATACACAGTTCACTTCAGCTGTGAAAACAGGAATTAAACAAGAAAACATCAGAAAGCAGTATTCTGTACTGCCAGGTGCCTGCTGGAATACAGCTTTACCTCCAGAGAGTAGGCCCTAGGGACTGATGTGGGCCACAAGACACACGGCCACGTGTGACATGCCTGGGCCGAGGGCACTGGCTGGAACGTGCTACAGAGGAGGGTGAAGAGCGCAGGCTGGGGGTAGATGCCTGCCACTGCACTGCAGCTTTCAGGACCGGGGAGGAGCCCCTGAACTGAGGAGAAGTAGGACGGGTTGCTCTGGGCTTGCGAGAAGGGAGCAGAGGGCAAACTACTCCTTGAACACCAGTGGGGATTTTCGGGTTGACTTGAAATAAGCAAGCAGAGCAAAAGCAGGTAGGAGGCCATGAATGGGCTCCCTGGGACCCAGAACGAGATGTGAGGTCCCACGCCTAGTTCCTGACTGTGCATGAATGGGGATGGGAGCGAACCATCCTAAACTCTCTGGCGGAGGCTTCCTATTTGGGCTTCCTCTTCTTATAGGAACACACTAACAAGCCAGTGTGACCTAAAGGTCACAAATGTCACCAAGGAAGCCTTCGGTCAGCTGCTTCTGGCTGCATGGCCACAGCGCTTAGCAGTTCCATCCTTGCACATGTGAACTCTTATGTGCACAGTACTCAGATTTCCACACACCTTGAGAGAGCTGCTTGGCTAATACCCACATCTGAAAAATCAGTTTGCCATTCTTTGGAGTAAAAATAGTGCATCCTGAGAAGAGCAGCTATTCGGCCACAGCCAGGCTGCCCGAGTGCTCTTCCTGGAGACGCCCCTCCGACTCTGGTGTCCTGCAGGGCATGTGTGCCCTGCTTGTCACACAGGAAGTGAGGCAGATACTCAGAAGTCAGAATTTCCTAAGATTATTGGCTATTAACACTTCAAAGAGATCATTCTTAAATTTTTTTGGAAAGCTGCAAGCACCTGGCAGTGAAACTCAGTGACTCTGCCCGCCAGTCTGTTTGGCGCCAGCAGCTTTGCAACCACAGCTCCGCACCTGGTATAACTGTTCAGGACAGTCATGGCAGCTGGTGGGACGCCAGACTGGAGAGTTTTGACTGCCACAGATCACAGAAAGGGGGCTAAGTACCCTGAAGTCAGCACCCCAGGAGGGGTGGTGACGTAGCGTGAAAAGGGGGAGACTGAGTCAGGCGATCTGACTTGGCACCATGGCGCATCCTGCAGGTGCCGGGGAGGCTCTGTCTTCAGTTACAGCTGACCTGGAGCGCGCTCACACGTGCTCCCGAGACACACGCTGTTACGGGAAGGCTTCTCTGTGCCCCACAGCGCTGTGTGGCAGTGTTTTCTCTTACAGACGGACGAGGAGAAGAGACAGGGGCTGCCCGTGGTGATGCCCGTGTTTGACCGCAACACCTGCAGCATCCCCAAGTCCCAGATCTCCTTCATCGACTACTTCATCACGGACATGTTCGATGCTTGGGACGGTAAGAGGCTTCGTCCCACGCTGCAGCATTCTGTTACCCTCCGTGAAAACTGCCCTCGCTAACACATCCCAGGCCTAAAAATACAGGAAGTAGTTAGCTGTCAGCGGTTTGTGGCCAGGTAGGACACATGCAGGTGCTGTGACTTACGTGTTTGCCCACACCAGGCCTCTTGCCAGGTGGCTGTGTGACAACTAGACAGACAAGCATTCACTTTGTCAAGTGACACATGTCTGAAGTACACAGCAATTTTATTGTATCGTCGAAATAAGAAACGAATGCAAAATAGTAAGTGTCTATTCTAAATCACAGGTTCTTTTGATAATGTCACAGGTGAACACCTTTTCAGTTAATCCGAAGGTATTTCAGCATTTCATGACTTCTTTCTTGCACTCGTGTGTCCGCCAGGACCTGAGGCCTGACCCTGGTAGCTTTCCTCCGCCTGGCCCAGAGAGCCCTGAGATCTAACAGGCTCCCTTTCTTTCATGTCTTTGCAGCCTTTGCACACCTGCCAGCCCTCATGCAGCACCTGGCTGACAACTACAAACACTGGAAGACATTAGATGACCTGAAGTGCAAAAGTCTGAGGCTGCCATCCGACAGCTAAGCCAGCAGAGCAGCGACCGCTCCTCCAAGGGCACTGTGAATCCCAGCAGCATCTGCAGGGCTGTCCTCTGTAACTTGTGAGGTTAAGGAGCTGGTGACTGATATTTGACCTTGAATCATGCAAGTCCTCAAATTTCAGTTTTGGCAAGTTAATTACCATGAAGAAAAATACACATTCTTTTGAACACTTAGTAGCAGAACAAACACTTGGCAAATCTATCGTGCCATCTTCCTGTGTGTGTCATACCATGGAGCTGAGTCGCTGTAACTAGCAGCACACAGGATTACCTGGTGGCAGCGAGGCCATCCCCACAAGCTTAGCTAGTGTTTGGTTCATCTCTTACCATAAAAGTCACCACTGCAGTTTAGCTTGAGCATCGGTCTGAAGGATTTGTGAGAAGCTTATCTGAACACCTATACCTAAGAAAAAAGTTACATAAAATGAGCAAAACACCTAGGACCAAATTATTGATAAACCAGTTAGCTTCAATGGTGAGGTGGTCTTCTGTTTGGTGGTGTGACACCCGTGAGAGGGCAGCTTTGGCCTGGTGAGCGCCCCTTCCTCGGGGCCAGCAGCCTGCGTGGCCCTCTTTGGTGTAAATTGAAGTCACTGGTGAAGGGGGCGGGGCGGCATCACATGTGGGGGGGCCCATGTAATCCCCTCACTTCTGGCTTACCGAGGCAGCCATGAGGCACTATGCCTTGTATTATACAAAAGCCATCAAATCTGAATGCCCTTGGACAAGCATTTTTTTTAAAGAGAAAAATTTATATACATTTGCTGTTTAAATTTTTTATTAAAACAATCTAAATTTCCTGGGTCTAAGCCCATGGAGTTTGTTGTACCATGCGCCACCTATATGTATATATTTGGGAAAGGGATGGGGAAGTTTCAAGGTTCAGATTTTTTAACTTGCCTATACTTGAGATCACGCCATCTACTGCAGTGACATATAAAAGGGATTGCAGGATGTATAGCTGTATCAGAAAACAGAATATGGAGAGGGAGTAAATATATTTTAAGCTATTAATTGTATGCTAAAAGCTTCTGAAGCACAAGTGCATATTTTTATACAGCTCTTTTCACAACTCTTTCAGTGCTCTACTTGGAATTTCCCTTTACCAGCCAGCCCTTCTCTGTGTATTGTGGAGTATTAGAAACTTAGTGAACAAAATATCATAGTTTCTCTTTCTCTGTACTCTACGCTGCATTTCTAAGGGATATACAAGAGACATAATCACCAGTAACTGAATCAGTAGTTATTTAATAACTGAAATAACTGAATCAGTATTTTCCAAGTGAAATCAGAATACAGAATCCATGAAACTGGTACAAGGAAAGAAAAAATATGACTTATCACTACATTATGTGCCAATGTTTTTTTTCTATGTTTTGTACCAAAAATGGAAACATATATGACAATTCCATGCAAAGAAATGTATCTAAATTATTTTTGTTAGATAAGAAAACCTGCTTGGGTGGGACAGCAGCCAGCTCTGTTGTAATGCTGCCTATGTAAATGTGATGAAGTGTTTTTGTGAAGTCACTGTAACTAAATTCCTACAGCCATTTTTCATCCCCAACAGCTGTTATTTTACCTTTGACCTAAATTTTTCATAATTTCAAATTTCAAGTTTAGTGTACTTTATTTCATGAATCACACACTTCATTTTCATAACACATTAAGGATGCCAGAATCCTGTATTAAGGATTTATAACTTATAATTTGCCTAGGCTTCAGAAATTTGCTTGAGGTAAGGACAATAATTTTTTTTTCTGATCATCTTGCGTTTGGTTCCATGTGGTAACATTTATCAGAAAATGACATTTTCTATATGAAACATTATAGCTTATTCAGTGTTACATGAAATCAATTTCACCTTAACTTCAAACTCTGCTGATGCTATGTGGATGTTAAATGTTTTAAGACTGCCAAGCACTACAGCTGCAGCACAGCCCTGCTCTTAGCTAGTATATTCTTCCAGGTAGTCAGCTTGTTGGAAATAAGGTCTTTCAGGTGGTGTGTGTATTAGATAGTTTCTACATAATACAAAAGAATATAATTACCTCATACATAGATATTTACTAAAACAGCATGTGTTGAGGGGAGACATAATTTAGGAAACTATAAAATGATCCTAGTCTCCTGATACTTACTACTCTGGCTGGAAGTCAGTTGTGAAGCACTGTTGCTGACTTGAACATTTTGAAGTTTGCTTGCCCTGAGTCAGGACTGCTTTACCTTCTGGGCAAGAACAAACCCCAGCAGGACGCACTCAACTTGCGAGAAATCCCTTATTATACAACTGTAGAAAACATCTTTACTAACTCATGATCTAAAATGGAATTTGCAAAGAAGAGCCCACGAATAGGGAAGTAAAAGCTTTCTGTGAGTCTGCTGTGTCCTGGCCAGAGCCTTGAATCCAACTGCCCTGCATGGCAAAGGCACTACCTGCACTCGTGTCCTCATCAAAGGTGGGAAGGCTGCTCCTAGCTAACAGGTCGGACAGGCTTGGGTAACAGTGGTTTGCTGGCTCAAAGGCACTGCCAATTGTCACATTCATATTCTTCTGCACTATCATGGAGACAGCTTAAGTTTTAATCTATTTTTTCATAAGGCTGTTCTCACTGTGAGCACAGCAACAGTGGCCCGGAACAGTATGCTGTTTCCTCACATGGCCAGGACAACTGAGTCTCTCACGTGAGTCCTCTTCGTTTGTCTCTTGGCTGCACAGTGATGGTAACAGACACACAGCACCGTGCTAAGCACAAGGCTTGGCTTCCTCATTTATAACATCTTGCCGCCCGTCTACCCAATGAGCTTACTGTGCTAGTCTAACCACAGGGAGTGGTGAAACTTAAAAATAGTAAAGGTAAGAATTTATACTCCAGTAAGGGAGGAAAAGTGTGTGTGTGATGCACAGATCTGCAGCAGGCTTCTTTGAGAAGCATTAGTCATCTCACACCAGTCACCTTACTATTTCTTCAATCTTTAGCAGGATTCTTTAATTGGCAACTTAAGAATAATTCCAGAATTAAACCCACCCAATTTCCCTGGCATAGAATACTTTTTAACTTTTCTTTTTCAGCACAGAAAGTGAAGAGAGGATTTTGTCACAAAGCTGGTGGGTGATGAAGATGAGCCAATTGCAGTGGTCACATGAGGGACGTCAGTGAAGTCTGTCTTAGGCAGCTCATGCTGCATGAGGCTCAGGTGATGGGGCACTCTTGGCTGTGGCCGCTGGCCCTGGATCGCAGGGCCTCTCGGCTGACCTAGCACTCATCCTTGGGACACCAGTATAGCACCTGCTGGGCTGCTACTCATCTGGTCAGGTGAACTCACATCAACAAAGAAATACACCCCCATCAGATGCCTATGGATTCAAGTACAAAAGGATTTTAGTAACTGGAACTAAAAAACTTTTTAATGATTTTTTAAAAAAATTAGTACCAAAAATCATTGCACCTAAGTAGTAGTTTGTTTTTTGACTAAGACTCAAGTTGGATCCCAGGGAAATCTGCAGGAGAAAGGATATACTTACAAGAATGCTTAAACAGGTTCTAAAGAAAACCAAAAGTAAAACTTAGGCACATTGTTTCATCTATTTCCACCAGTTTGCAGGGGTCTAGGTTCACATTAAGAAATTCAAAACCTAGCACTCATTGTCGCATCTGTAGCACACAGCTAGTGGGAGCCAGTCATGTGCTCCCTGGAGGGTGTACTAAAACTCCTGAGAAGACGCACAAGAAAGGACTTGGACGCACAGCATTGTGTAGCTTGTCAAAAATTGCAAATTTAAGTGATCAGTGCGTTAGTGGTTCTCGGGGTATAACCCTGTCCAGGGTCCATCCACGTGTATCCGGATTCCTTATACTAGGCAGCACGGTACAAGTCACCATTCTCCTCTAATTTCTGGAATAATTTTAAACTGCGTAATGCAGATTCTCGCTCTCCATTTTTCCACAAAATAATGAGATGATCAGCAGAGCAAGTCACTAGTCCATGATCTTCAAAATACAGAAACATCTGCAAAGAAGAATTGAGACTACTGATTATAGGAACTTGAACAAGAGAAATACTAATATTGGCTTTCTACTTGGGCTTTAAAGTATACCTAGAAAACTTTTTATATTTCAATGTAAAATTATTTCATTTTTCATGAAAAATTTCAGTGTTGATAAGTCACATCCAATTAGCTCCTGCCCAGCCAAGCTGCTCCTTGCCACCCCATAAAGACTGTCTTTGCCCTTTGTCACCCAAGTTGCCTGCTCACCATGCTGAACTATACACATAGCTACCAGGCAAAACAAAACCAAAAGGCTCAGCTACCTGTTAGAGGAGAACAAAGATGACTCAGATGACGGTCCCCAACAGCAGGGAGCAGGTGGTGACAAAGTCAATCCTAATGACCTTCCCGCTTCAGCTCACGTCTCAAGTCCTGCATCTTTCACCAATATGGACAAGTTTCTGCAAGAACTGCTTCTCTAAGTCGTGAGTATTGAGTCTGATACTCATCTGCATCCAGCAGCAGCAGTAGAGGAGAACAGCCTATTGGATCTGCCCCCTTCCTGTCCATGACGGTGGAAGGTTCATCGGTGCCAGCACTGAGCCCTGTATCTCTTCACAAACTCTAGCATCTAGTGTCTCTTATTACCCAGGGGCTAGAACACATCCCTGGTCTGCAGGAAATGCTCAACAGCCTGTGTCAGAATGAAGCCCTTTCAAATGAAAAGCAATCTGTTACTTGCTGGCTATGAGTCAGCGAAGAACAGCAAACTTCATTACTTAGGCCCTTGCTTATACTGTTACCATTACACAGTGACAAGTTCCAATCACCTCTTCATCTCCACTGATCTTACTCATTTCACACAAAAGTGCTTATAGTAAATACGAATGTATCTCGATTTCCACAAGTCAGAATTTTCTGCACCTTATAAATGTAAACTAATTTTCATATATGTACAATGATAAGGTATAGGGGCTTCTTTTTTATCTTTTTGTCATTGAACCTAGAAGTGCTTTACCACTCAGGTACATCCTTGGCCCTTTTCATTTTATTTTTTGCTCTTCTGTTTGTTTAATTTTGAGACACAATGTCCCTAGTACCCTTTTCTGAAACTTGCAATCCTCCTGTCTTGGCCTCCCTCAGTGCTAGAATTATAGACATGTACCCAGCAGGTTCAGGGTTCTATAAAGATAACAAATTACCCACCAGAGACAAGTGAGAACAATGCTGTGTTCTTGAATTTAATGAAGGTCCTTGGAATTAGATTCATTACAGCTTAAACTCTATGCCACCCATGTCCCATCTGCAGACACACATATCCCGAATAGCTCACACCGCTCTCACTGTCAGCTTCCTGATCTCAAGAATAATGCTCTGTCCAGTCTCAAGAGCAGATTCCTTAGAACCTCTGTATCTCTGTAAAGGGAGACCCTCTCCGCCCATACCACAGCCTGTGCTGTTCCGTGCACAGATCCAACAGAGACCTACAGCTGGGACAGCACAGGCCTTTCTGAGAGTGCCGGCCGTGCAGAGTTGGGCACAGCCTGCTGCAAGCCGTACCTCCACAGAGGACGAATGCCCAATGAGGTCTCCAATCAACTCCAGAGAACACGAAGTGGTGTATTCTTGTTGCTTTTTAACAGGTTGGCTGGCTTGTTTGTTCACTCTTCCAAATCCCCACATATTAAAAAAACCTAGAAAACACAATCATTGCAGTCATTCCCCAAACTACCATGCTCTGAGAATCATAAAATGAGATCAGAAAAACAGAGAACATGAAAATGTTCTGCATTTGTAATAGTTGGAGGCTAAATGGATGGTACAAGGTGCTACGCTAGAGTCTTTAAAATACGTTAGTTTCCTCTTTCTAACCAGGTTTGTTCATTGCTTTTTTACTGCTCACACTCAGAGAGTGTGAGCATACTCACATGACAAAAACAAAAAGATACTGAGAATAAAAGAGAAGGCGGCCTGGATGGCAGTATCTAATTGTCAAAAGAAAATAACACATTCCAACAAAAACAGAAAAAAGCGATGTGTATGCACAGTACCCTAGGGCTTTATGGAAATCAAAAAGAACCAGAAGAAATAGCGGGCACCAGCACCTGATTCCACATGGTAAGGAATCCGTACATCAGCATTCTCCTCCAACCAAACACGCAAGTGTCAAGTGCTCATGGATCACGATATGATTGACTGATGTTAATGACTTCTTCAAGGTTAGAGAATACTCTGACACCAGACGATATAAATTTTGTGTACTGGTCAAAATCACAGATGATACAAATGAACAATTACTTCATTAGGCCATTTGGTCACTCAGGTTACTAGAACATAATAAATTTCCTTACAAACAACGCAAGCCTAGTTGAGGCAGGAGGGCAGCACGAAGGTGCAAGTTCTGTGTCCCAGTGACTTACGCCTCCTAGGAACACCTGATGCCTGCTGGGAGCATGTTCTGTGTTATTCCATGATTTCATGTAATCACCTTTCTTCTGTCTTTTGTATGAGAAAATGGGGGACACAGAGGCAGGAAGAGAGGCGGGAGGAGAATGGGGAGCAGGTGCTGCTTTTCTGAGGCCGAGACACACCTGTTGGTGCCGGCTCGGCTGCTGGCTGCTGCTTCTCTCGTAGCTCCCAAATGCGCACACTGCCATCTTCTGAGCAGGAGGTTAACTGCCTGTCAGCACAAAAAGTCAGTGACATAGACAGCCCCACAACCGTCCAAATGCTAAATGGGCAGTGAGGGAAATCTAGAAACCCTTAACTGCTTTTATTCAGCTCTTGCCAGGAGCTGAGAAAAACCGTAATTTACATGGCTGTGCAATGCAAACTAAAAGCATTCTTCCTTCAGGAAGGGCACACGGCACACTATGCAACACTGGCTCAGATAGCACAAATGTATCATCTCCATTTTTAGAAATGCACATGGGCAAATAAGGTACGAGTTACACTCCCACAAAGTCCTAAGTAGCTTGTAGTCCCTCCTCTTACTATATATCTCTAACATGTCTCTCCCTCCAAATAGACAATAGGTATAATACAGAAAATAATGCCTCGCCCTTCCTGGAATTTCATCCCCAGAAATTCAGCAGCCAAACCCACCCTGAGAAGAAAACACCCACTTAGTAGCATCAGCCATGAAGGAGACTACAAATACAAAACAACAAAAAGAGTCACAGGAAATATGAAAAGAAAAATGCCTTTGCATATGCCCCACAGCCTTTTACTTCCATTAAACATTAATTTTTAAATGATCTCTTATCATAAAATTCAGTATAATTCATTGGAACCTTGTTGTGGTCAATTTTGTCGTATGTTGCTACCAGCTCTTCTGCTAGAGAGAGCTATGGGGGATTCTCCATTTCCAAAAGAACACACAGGTCAAGCCTCAGAGCCAGGTATCGGGGCCACATGAGAAACTATACTGGTGGCCCCGGGGGCCATAACTTTCTTTCATCTGTGGCAGAGCAGATGGCACTTGTACCTGTTTGGCAGTATGGCGATGTGCAGGACGTTTGAGTCGTGGGCAGTCTTCTGGCAGGCAATCACACGCTTCATTTGAAGGTTATACACATATAAACCCCTTCCAACTGCAGCAAATACATTCTGGAGGGGAAAATTCAGAAATGGGTGTAAAACTAGTGCTTACTCCCTGGTGAACTAGATTTCCAGCCTAGTGTGATATCAGAAAGCCATTACTGTCCCTGTTCTCCACCTTCAGCCCAAATTACCGCATTGCCCTCTGAAGTCTGAAACTGTCAGAGCACCCAGGAAAGCCGAGCGTGCACGCAGCACTCCTGCCGAGGAGCCTTGCACCTTTCTGCACCACTTTCCCCTCACTGAAATTCAACCGCTCAAAGAGGAGATGTGACCAGCAGCCTGGCCTGTGGCAGAAGCTGCTCAGGGACACCTGGGGATTCACCCACTAATACTGCATCCCAGGAAAATTACTTAGGTGCTTTTGCCTGGGAAAAGTGAGCAAAATTACTCTCCACTCACATCTCAATCAAGAGACCTATAAATGACACAGAAGAGCATATGCTATAGAGAGGCACTATCATCTAGGAGCCTCTGAAGGAGTCACAGAAACATTCTTTCCAATGTGGTACTAGAAACACCTTCTTACTGAAACCACCTCAATCTTTTAAAAGCATGCTCACAAATGTCCATCTCACATCAGCTGCATACCATCATGTTAGGGCAGGAAGGGCAATCATTACTGCCATTTTCTAGATCAGCAAGTTAAGGACTGAAGTCACAAGAAACTAGACGTGGAATCAGTGTTAGAACCAAGGTCACGTTATTCCAGTTCTTTGTGCTTTCCGCATACCAAAGCATCTAACTTCTAAAATCATTTTGTGCATTACTAGACTTCAGGTAGCACTCATCATGGAATCACTCATTCTTGATAGGTACAGGGCCTCCAAGAGCAGACCTTTCAAAAACCCTTTCAAACTGTCTCCTGTTTGAACAAGAGCCTCAGACCCTCTGAGCCAACTCAGACCTGTACCAGCCGAACCAAAGGAAGCCTAGGCCTACCAGAATGTAAATGTGAAGTGATCTGAACTGCTCTGCACTCAGCAATGGGACCTAAGAACTAATGCCAAGTGCAATAAAGAAAATAGATTGTCAAAGTGCTAAAATCTACAGTCCTACAGACAGCGCTCAATGCAAAACCTCAGAAACTTATCCTACAATCCTAAGTGATTTGAGCCAAGATTGTGAAGAAAATTACAAACACAAGAATTCACAAGTTTAGGCAGCAGCATTTACTCAGCGGAGACACTCTGTCAGGTCACCTGTCACCCAAGATTAATGAGAGAGAAAAAGAACCTGTAGACAGTGAGAACTTGCAACAAATGAAAGAAAATCAGGGCAAATAAGCGATGTTTTACCAAGGTTTTATAGCAGTTAATTAGGATCAACAAAAAATTTTAAAACTAACGAATAAAAATGAAAAAACAAATAGTATATTTTTTGCAAGTGAGACAGATAGTTAAACATACATGTAGTTTTAGGTCTCCAAAATCTAGTCTCCATCTTTTCTGAGACCATACTGTTTTTATTATATATATTTAGGCTTTTAAAAAAACAAATTTGGGACTCAAAAAACAATCTTTGAGTACAGATGTACTTTTAAAATTTTCCTCTTACTTTCTTTTGTTCTTCCACTAAGAGAGTTGCAAAGAAAAAAAGTATCTTTCCTCTCCAGAACACTCCTACTGACACTTTTTAATAAAAACAGTAATACACCTGTGAGTAGAAACCTTAAACAGAACAGGACATAAAGTGCAAGAAATGCTTTCCTCACTCCCTCTCCACAAGTTACAAACATTTTTTATTACATTTAGAAAAATAACTCCTTTAAATGCATTTTGTGAGGCCAGAGAAGTGAGAAGAAGAAGTAAGAAGTGATTTTTTTTCAGCTCTGAGCTAAGATCCAGTGATTGGCTGATCCTAATCTTTCACAGCACAAGCTGCAGAACACCATGGTGAAGGGTGAGGGTCAGAGATGGGCAGTTCTCACCCTGTTATCATCCACCCTAGGGTGCTCACAGACTAAAAGAGAAACTTTCCCAAAATGTTAAGTTCCTTTTACCTCCCTAGGAATTGTTCCAAAATCTGTGGTCATCCCGCCCTTTCCTTGCCTAAGGATGGGAAGCAATGGTTAAAGTTCTTTTTTAAAAATGTAAGTAGCACTATCTTTGTAAACTACCAGACCATTTTAAAGCAAAACTTGAAACCAAAAGGAATATTTTTATATCCATAATGCAATTAAATATAAAAAATCAGAAATTAGATTTTGGATTTTTTTTTTTTTTACCTCTTCATCACATGTGAAATGATGAATAGAAACGTCGTTTGGTTTTTGACAGAGTTTGATTTCCTGCTGGATATCCAGCTGTGGAGAAGGGTCCCAGAAGTTGCGTTCATAGGCTTGCACGGTCCAGTCCAGGACATCCCAGATGATCAGCTCCCCAATGTGGGAACCAGTAACAAAACTCACATCTAGACAGAGTTCAAAGACCTGCATTACTGATCAGAGCATAAGAGAGCAGCATATACACTGCAATGTTTGAGTGCAAATTGTATAAGTTGACACACTCTATACAAAAATGAATATGCTAATATGCATCAGAACCCTACCAAAAATGTAAACCTACTGATCCACCAATTTCATGTCTAGAAATTTATTAAGGAAATGCATAAAGACATGTACAAGGCTGCTAAACATAATCTTTAAAATCTAAAGATTACCTAAACATCTAATTGGGGATTAATAAATAAAAAAGACATCCATAGAAAGAAATAGTAATTCTATTATTGAAAATTAACTTGTAAAAACATGTTCATATTGATATAGAAATACATTTATGACATGCTGTTACAAAACAGTAGACTCTCTGTGAACACATCCATATACCAAGAAAAATACTCAGAAGGACATGGACTAGTGTTGAATACTGGATGATGGATGGTTTAAATTTTCTTTTTAATGTCTCTCAGTTTTGTCATTTTTCTACAACTATGAATAACTTATTTAATAACAAGTTTTTAAACTCTTTAAATAAAATACAACTGGCCAAGACACTACACATTATATATTCAATAGAAAATTTGTAACTGTTAGGTACACTAAAAATTATCTTTAGAGACTATAATTTAATTCTCACATATTTAAGGGAAGACAGAATAAAGCAATGCACTAAGTCCAGGGACACGGGTTCTAATTCTGACTCTGTCTATGATTAGCCTGGAGGTCTTTGGGAAATCATTTAATCATTCTTTGTCTTGGATTCCTCATGTACTAAGGATAATTATAAAAATCAAGTTAAATAAGAAGTGTCTACCCACTGCAAAAAGACACCAAATGTTATCTTTGCATCTCTGGCATTAAGGCCCTGGTATTATTTCACATTAATGGCACTAAAACATCCAATGAATGACTTACAATTTAGGAATACAATGATGAGTAATTATGATTCAATTATTCCATTTAGCAAGTAAACCAGTAGGACGGAAATCTCTGATAACCAGATGAATAATGCATTTCTAAGAAATGAATAATCTCTTAGAAATAAAGAATCACATAAACATTATCTCTGTCCCAAGGCCATAATAGGTAGTTTATTAATGTCAAATATTTATAGTTTACTAACAGATTAGAGAATCTGCTGATAAATAAGTTCACTTCTCATTTCAGCAGAGAAACAAGCTTCTAATTTTTAATAGTGTGAAAGTTCAAGTCGTAGTAATCTTTTCATGACCTTTGTGGCCATCCTTTTCTCTCCTCTTTCCAATTTCACTCAAACCGCAAGAGAACCAGGGTGTTATGGCTTATGTTTAGATGTCCCCCCAAAGCCTCATGCTGTCTAGGTGGGAATTTTACAGAGGTGGCTAGATTGAGAGTGTGTGACGCTGGGCTCGATTCATGGTGCATTGCTATGCTGAAGAGCACTAGGATTGTGAATGCTACCTGCCCTAACTAGCCTGGATAATATATAAGGGATAGAAAGACTGTGGTCATTCCTTGCTTGCTTTGCTACCTTCTGTTTGCCATGAACTGTTTCTCCTCTGCTGGACTGAAACCTCTACAAACTGTGAGCCAAATAAATCTTTCCTCTTTTAACTTGAATGCTGGGTATTTTGTCTCAGCAATGAGAAAGTAACTAACACACAACACAGGAAAATAACAGAGTAAAGATTCCTCTTGACTCCAGCTCAGTGTCTGGTCCCAACACAGAGTTGATCTACAGAGACCATGCAGGTACCTGCTCTCATCTAATCTTCTATGATTCCTCTATGCAACAGAAACACAGTATTAATGACTACTTGGAATTTTTCACTAAAAACAAAATATTGTCATTCACTTGAGTCAGGTCTCTAAGTGTGTATGGTATCGCTGTGTACATTATTTATATTCCCTGAAAGGTCATTCAAAATGTTTTGCACCGAATGACCTCAATGATGTATTACTAGTGGACGGATTTTTCATTCTTTATCAAAAGCCACTTAGTATAAAAATTTCACCTACCATCTGTCTTTTAAGTTACAATACTTTGTTATTACCATATCATGCTGTCAGCCCAAAACAAAAAAAGGAACAAAATAAAAAGGAAAAACCCAGTGGCTTTTTGCCAAAAGAGAAGTCATCTTGGTTGTCTGCCTGGGCATTGAATCTCTTTAGGGGCCTGCTATACATTGTCCATTTATGGCATGCAACGGCTGCCCAGGGACAGCCCCACTGAAAAAGCACTTCCTTCCAATGCAGAAACCCAGTAACATGCCACATTTCTCATGGGTCATGGGTGACAACAAAGAAACAGGGCAGAAAGTGGAACAAGGAATTGTGTAAGAAACTTCAAGATTGCCAAAATCTGCAGAATTGTTGATGTGCTCATGTATGAGATCAGACTGTTAGCAAATCTTTTTCAAATTTTGCTAGACTACCTGGCCATGCATGTACAATTTCTAAATATCCTTTTCTCTTATTATTTGTAGTATAATTTTAGTCACAGAGTTTTTAAATAGAAAGCACTGAGTTTGCAGTAACATTTATTATTTTTATTATTTATTTTTTGCTTTAGCATTCTATTTTCCTTCTTTTACAGAATCTGACCAAGAAATACTTGAAGAAAGCTTTCTGAAAATGTTAACGGTTCTCCCCCAGGAAATCTCCCAGAGACCAGCATCGCGGCCTGACTCTGTGGGACCCGAACCTCCGGGACCCGCAAAGTGGCCCGGGCTGTTTGGATTGAAAGTCTGAGCAGACCAGCATCTCGGCTCGACTGTTTGGGACTGGTAGGCCCGCCCTTCATCCGCAGGGAACTGCCCTGAGACCGGCATCTGGGCCAGGTCTGTCTGGGCCCGTAGCCCCACCCTTCACCCGCAGGAAATCTCCCAGAGACCAGCATTGCGGCCTGACTCTTTGGGACCAGGAACCTCCCGGACCCGCAGAGAGGTCTGGGCTGTTTGGATTGGGAATATTGTGGAGACTGGCATCTTGGCCAGGTCTGTTTGGGACCGGGAACTTTGCAGACACCAGCATTTTGGCCTGACTCTTTGGGACCTGT